>SEMN01000716.1:0-228313 GCA_005408345.1 Macquaria australasica
AACAGTCTAACGGTGCCCTTGTACTTGAGAGCTGAATGCATGGTGTAGTTCACCCAGTTTATTGTTAATTCGCCTATTCCCGCTGCTACAATGTTCAACTGTTGCTGAATGTCTGCTTTTTGAATTTAGCCTATGATTAATAAAGCCGTAATAATTCCAAATCTGTTCCAGGGTAACCTCGTCTCTTCCAGCTGCTACTTACACTCTTAAAGGGGATGCATCACTTTCTGTGTCTACATTAAAACCACATTTGTTTTCAACTCGGCAAAGGCTTTTTTCACAGAAGACATTTTGACATGTCACAATAGAAAAGCTATTGGAAAAATGAATGGCTCAATCCATTTAGCTGCTTCAGTTTCAGGGTACTAACTGGTATTGTGCATGCTGGCTCACTGTCACACTGTCATGGCTTATTGGGACACTGGAATAGAACATGGTTAATGTTCTCTAACACCTGTGCTTGTCCTACTATGACAAGTTAAAAGGTCTGTCATCGCTGTTCAAATGTCCTGCCAAAAGGCACAGAATAGATGATAGAAATAAAAAAATAATTGAAAATGCATCGCTTTTAAGTGTGTAAGAGTGTATTTTTTATGCATTCAAATAAAACTTGTATTAGATTATTTTAGCATTTCTCTAAATGAACAAATAATATATATCTTAACTAGAAGAGTAAAATGGTATAGTGCAGTGTAAACTAACAGTAATTCAGAGAATTTACCCCTCTTGATATAGGAGATATGGAGTACTGATTCCATCAGTACTCCCCCCCTGGTCCCTTCCCCTTAGAAAAAGTTCAAATAGTTACATTTTAAATCCCATTAAAAATGTAAAAAAAAAAAAAAAAAGACAACAAAGAAATCTAACTTCTGTTAAATAAAACAAGTTGAATTGATATCATTGCGGTCAAACAGCAGCCTTTCTGCATTGCTTCTTGAATCTTTTGTACAAAGTGTCATATTTTAACTAATATATAGCCTTTCATGGTGTTCTTGGGTCAGACCAGCAGTGTTTCTCTGCTGGCCTCTGATCAGTCCAGCCTGGACCCACTCTGTCTCCCTCACTCTGCACTGCTCACATTTCCAGCTGTACAGAAAAGAGGATAATCCATATAATATCCTTACACATCAGTGCACTATGTGAGATACACTCAGGGAAATTAATTATCACCTGTGATGATTCCTAAATAAGCTCCAGCTAAATATACACACCACATACTACTAACACACCTGGGTTGCCAACAACCTGATCATGTGGATCCAAATGCTAAATCAGTGTCTCTCGACTCCGTGTTATAACATCCTACTCTGGCTCTGGTCTTTCACACTCGGTAATGAAATTGGAGCAAAAACCTGAAGGACTTTTGGGTCAACAATTGTAATAGAAACTTTCACCTTTACTTCTGAGGTGTTGAGAGCAGAGAGTCCAGGGAGGAAAAGCTGTTGCTGTGTGGATCATATCTGAGGTATAGCTGTAAAATGGCCACTAGAGGGTGATATTGATTAAGACGCAGATATGTGTGGCCCTAACAGTGTTTATTAGGGCCCGAAGCACCGAAAGTCGGTGCAAGGACCTATTGAAATTCAAGGAATTATTATTATTATTATTATTATAATTATTTGCCGTCTTTCAGGGCAAAAATGGGTGCCTGAACGTGCTCCGATTCCCGGGAAAATTTGCACGCACGTGTGTTATTGCGAAAATTGCAATGTGACATGGGTTCGGAGCAGGGGGGGGGGGGAGAAAAATTGTTAGCGCCACCTATCTGCGAAAATCTCAATGCCCCCACTTTCGCTTTGAGCTAATTTCACCAAATTGAGTGTGCATATGTATCATGCCCATACCTAAATATAAGCCTCTTGGACCCCTACTCTAAACCCAACAGGAAGTCGGGTATTTTTCATAAAGTGGTCATTTTTAGGCCTCAGCACCCCCATTCCATGCCTCGTACTTTCGCGAACTAGCCCTACAGATTTTATCCGATCGCCTTCAAACTTGGCCTATGCCCTCGTGACAAGTTGGGCACCCAAGCTTACTCAAATCTTGCTATTTGCTACAACGGTGTGCCCGTGACGCGGCGTGGAAGTTAGGTGTCTGGCCGCCAAACAGGAAGTGGTCTATAACTGGACTGTACATTGACCTACAGGCCCCAAACTTACCACGTGCCAAGCCCCCCCCGCCCTGAACACATCTATATGCTCATTTTCAGCCACAGTCATAGCGCCACCTAGTGACGGCAGGAAGTGTCACGTTTTACAGTCGGACATGCATCTCAGAGTGGGTTGAGCAGAACAACCTCAAAATTGGCCCCTAAAGCCTAAAAGACATTGATGATGCAGGACAGCGAATAAAATCGCGATTTGATCGGAGAGCCTGGTCTCGGCGGGGCGGCGAATGTCGATGGTCCATCATGAAAATTCAAACTGCTGTAACTTGGCTGAAAATGATCACATCTTGTCCATATTCCTCACGGTGGATGACATTCCCGGCCTGAACGCATGTAGGGGTCAATTTTGAATCAAAGTCATAGCGCCACCTATTGACGGCAGGACATGTCACGTTTTACATTCTGACATACAAATCCCAGTGGGTTGAGCAGAACTGCCTCAAAAGTGGCCACTAAAGCCTCAAGATGTTCATGATGCTTGACAGCGAAAATTGTGCCGTTTCACCAAAGGGCGCGGTCTCAGCGGCGCGGCGAATGCCGATGGTCCATCATGACAATTCAAACTGCTGTAACTTGGCTGAAAATGATCCCATCTTTTCCATATTCCTCACGGTGGATGACATTCCCGGCCTGAACACATGTAGGGGTCAATTTTGAATCAAAGTCATAGCGCCACCTATGTACACACAATTTACCGTGTTTTTACATGTAAAAATCAAAGCCCCCCCCTTAAAATTGGACGTAAAATTATGAAATTCATGTGGCTTATGCGTCATGTCCAGACCTACAAAAAAGCCTCTTGGAGTCGTACTCTAAAGCCAACAGGAAGTCAGTTATTTTTCATAAACTGTTAATTTTCATGCCTCCTTCTTATCTTAACTGCTCCTACAGATTTTATGGGATCCACTTCAAACTTGCCCTATGCCCTCTTGACAAGTTGGGCACCCAATGATACTGAAATCTTGCAATTTGCTACAACGGCGTGCCCGTGACGTGCCTTTCAACTTTCATGTCTGTCATGTGTCATTAATGCTCCTGTAATGAATTGATTCTTCCACCGGAGGGCAGTGTTGGTTTACTAATGGATAGACCTGCATGAGAACACACAGGGAGGAGGACAGGAGACAGGACTGACTCTGAGTGAGTGATGTTTGTCTTTGTCAGTATTTCTAAACTTGAGCTCAATGAGCTCTGCACTCTGTAGATGTCAGTGTTTGCATGTTTATTTAAGTCAGTTATTCTGTCATTTCACTTGATGGATTAATTTTCAGCCCAGGTGAATCATGCTTCAGACCAGTTCAATTTAGTTCACAACCCAATGTGCTGGAGATACATAGTTTTACTATGTCAATTCACTGTCTCCTCTGCAGCCTCTCTGACCTGCTGCATGTGTGTGTGTGTGTGTGTATGTCAGTGTTTGCATGTTTATTTTTGCTCCTTATTATTGTTAAGGAACTACATGTGTCTTTTCAAATATGTCTTTTGATAAGGCTATGTTTGTACTGAGACAGTGGGATGTTTTTGAGCATATAAGCAGAAGAACAGTTATGTATGTGTGTCATATTTTAGCATGACAATCTCCATTTGATCCGCTCTCGTTGTCACTCTCAAACAACTGTCTCGCGTCTCGCGTTTGTACATTACTACAGCACGCAATTTCCCATTTTCTCCACAGCAGACGGATGGTACAGTGGTCAGTGCGCTCGCTTCGTAATCAGAGGACGCCGGTTCGAATCCACCTTGGGGATACCCCTTTGGTCTCTGTTGAATACTGTTTGCTTATCTGTTTTGCTCAGAATAAGGGCTCTCCTGCTTGGGGTGGCTCGTGTGTGTGTGTGTGTGTTATTTTCTTCTCATCTTCTTCTCATTCTGCTTGGGGAGGCTCGGCCCAACCTCCTCCCTGGCATCTCTGGTCGCGTGCACGCTCTGACTTGGTGGTCCTGGTACCCGGTCGGTGGCGTGTGTGTGTGTGTGTGGGGGAGTGTGAGCTCTGCGCGCTGTGGTCGTGCGCTCCCCGGCGTGCGCTGCGCTCCCCGACGTGCGCAGGTGTGCTTCGGGCCCTCCAATGCTGCTTGCAGCTTTAATTGTAATTCAAATAGAAACTCTAATATAAACAACCAAACTGGACACAGTAGTTTTTAAGCTTATGTTTGAAAATGGCTCGTTGAAATAATCTGTTTAAACTGGTGTTAGGAAATCATTCTCAACTCAAACTGTAAATGGTAGGAAAACATCAATATCATTTTATTTTCAACTTGCATATGAAAGCACATATTGCACATTTCACTTATGGCTTTCAGCGAGACATTTTATACATAACTAAAAATAACGTCACTCACAATGATGTAAAAACATTTACAAAACAAAGTATGCATTAGCATACACATTTACCCCTTTATAGAAAGGAATATGGCTTTTTGTTTAACAAAACCTCGACAACATGGTGTTTAGGTAACCAGTTTCAAGGAGGCTTAATTAAGGCTGAATTAAGGCTTAAGGCATAAAATGCACATTTTAAGGCCCATTTGTGGACCAATGAGATCACAGTGTATATGGTATAAATCTCATATCTTTTCCACCTTTAACACTTACTGTGGATTGAAAACACCCAACAGACAACAGGGGAAAAAAACTAACTTTTTTTTTTTTTTCTGATTTGCAGTCCTTTTTTCCATTTGACATATTCATTCCTCTTGACATAGTGCCGTACGTTCAGTACTACAACACTTGTAGACACGCGTCCCATCTCATTTCATGTTGTCTTCATGTGTGTGTCTACTTGTTACTGGCAGCACAGCGGTGCCAAGTCTTCAGCAGTTGAGGGGAACAGCCGCATGGCCTCTCTGGAGGATTTGGTGTAGCCGTTATGGAAAATCAAGGCCTTCTTTACTGCGAAGAAGGAGACTGTCTTGTCCCACACGTCAGAGCTGGACACTCCAGTGTTGAGGTGGCTCTCCAGTGCTGAGCGGAGCCTCACTGCTCTGTCTGTGCACTTCCTCTCCAAAATCACCATCTTACACATGCTGAGGAGAAAAAATGAGAAACATCAGATCTATGCTGGATACACAGAAAAGACACCAGTTTTAAATGTAGCTGTTTACAAATATTCACAACTGTAAGAGCTATTCAAAGGGTTGGTTCACCCAACTTACAAAACTGGAACATTTTCTCCTTCACTGCTAGTGGGGTTTTTTTCTTCAGTTTTTTTTTTTTGTTGCTTTCCTAACATGAAGGAGGTGAATGGTTTTTCCAGAATTAGTGTCCCGGATAGTCCACAGACCTCTCAGTGAACAGTTTTCTTTGGAAATACTTTCTACTGACTAATTCTCAGAAAAAAAACTGTTGTTAGTGTGATCTGTGCATTGAAAATTCACCTCCATTGTATTGGGGGTAGAAGCAGAACTCTCAGAGAAAAAACTGGCCAAATAAATCCAAAACCATCTACAATAGAGGTAAGTGAGAACATGTTTGTTTTTGTAATTTGGGTGAACTAGTAATTGTTATCTGTGAGTCATATTCCTGTATCACCAACAGTGCAAGAATCAGGGCCCTGATAATCTTACAAATCCAAAATACCAAAACATTCCTGTGACCCCAGAGTGACCTTAAATGAGGCAAAGGTTCAACAAAAAGAAATTAGCTGAGGTCCAATTAACTACTTCTACAGATGAGCTTTCTCCATTTGAGCTTACGTTGTGTGCTGATCCCTCATGGTGAATGCGCAGTCAGACGGTGTCCAGTCAATCCGGGCCTGTGTCGGGTACAAGAGGCGTTGAGGGTTATGATTTTACCCACCAAGACCTCCCTCCTTTATATACTTATACCAACTTTCCCATCGATTTAATGTGATGCTGGTTCTCACAGTGTTTGGCCAATCACAAAGCAGTGTTATGACAATAGGATGTGAATGAATTAGTTGAATTCATGGGCTACAATGGCCCCAATCCAAACAAACAGGTGGGAGGGGCCCTTCGCTGGCCTCTTGTCGCTCAGCTGATGTGCCACAACGAGGAGATATCCTCGTTATTGTATCGATTGGGAGTGATATGTGGTGGGAACATGGAGGAAAAATGTCTGCCTGAGGACTTCCAACATGAAGGAGAAGTACGTCCATTGAACAACAGGGTGGACAGAGATGTTAAATCTAAAGCTGAATGGAATTATACCTGATCTTCCACTTTTTACTCTAAAAATTTGAGTAAATGTAGAACAGGTTGCTCAAATCATCACAGACTTAATCACAATGGACAATATTATAGTTTCTCATGTTGTTATTACTTGTTGTATTTGTGTCCTTAATGTGTAGTTTTTCCCTGAATCTACTTCTTACAACTTTTTTTCTCATGCAACTTATGATTTTTAGGCACTTTTCTTGACAAACTTTGAAAACAAACTTTATCAAACTATCCAGAAAGTTTCCCACCCTCCACACACAAGCACACAAACACACACCCTATTCTTCTTATTTAACTTTCTGTCTCTATTTCAGGCTCTCCAATTCTCACGGTGAGCGTCTCCCATGCTCGATTGGCTGACAATAGCGTACGATCAGTCCAGATGGTGTGCCTGGAAGCCCTGTTGACAGCACTGTGTTCCTGGGAGTGTGTGTGTGTTGGGAGGGGGGTTGGTCACTCAATCTTTGTTCGATGGGGCACACTTCCTTTGTGCAGCCGGCCTCAGTGTCATTAACACTGAAGTGTGGGAAGCCTGGGACCACAGCGGCTCCCACGTTCCACACAGGCAGGAAGGGAGCGTGTGACTGAGATGTGGCCAGAGGCAGGCAGGTCAGCCAGCTGTGAGTGTGTGTGTGTGTGTGTGTGGGAGGGAAAGTGAATGAGAGTGTGGCTGTCTGTATGGGTAGGCTTATGTGAGGGTTTGCCTGCTGTGTGAACATGTGCTGGGAGTGTGGAGACTGTTAGGATGTTTACAGTTGAAGCAGTTCTCCTCTCTGACAGTTGTGATCATGTTCATCTACCATCAAATTAAAGTGGACAGATTGAACTTCAAAAGCATGGCCACTGAGTCCTTTTAACAGTAAAATATACAGTGTTAGTATTGATTATTCAGTGACACTTACTTGGAATTTCCAAGTATCGAATAGAGTGTTGATTCAAAGAGCTGATGTGGCTATATGTGGTTATATTTTAATAACCAGTATTATTATATGGTGTAGTGATGATTTTAAAGCACCAAAAATATGTTTTCAAATCTTAAATTTATCTCTCTAAAATTAAATAGTTGAATAATTAGCAAACAAATTAACAAAAACATCCTTAGTTGTAAATGAATAATAGGAGAATTATAGTTTATTACAATTTGCATCTTGTTTTTTTAGTTCTATCAGTTATGATAACATTGTACTCACAAAAATAATAGCTTGTGATATAGTGATCTGCAAACACGTTGACATTGCTATAACAAAGTCCAACAGGGCAACAAACAGGTTGCAAACAAGCACACAGCCAGATTATCTAAAACACTTAATTTTGAGGTAAATCTGAGAGTGAGACCACTTGTAATGTCAGTAGTAATGCCTTTTTGCACAGGAAAACCGTACAATAGGTCAAAGTTGAACCAGGAAGTCGGTCTGTGATGGATGTTTACATTCGCCAGTTTGAATAATTATGATCTGTAAAAACACCTGACAGAAGCCTATTGTGTGAAAGAACCAATTTTGTTTTAATTTTCACAGATAATTTTGTTTTTTATAGAACCAACCATCAATTATATTGAATAAGAGAGCAGGTTTTCATGCCCTTTAATTAACAGACCGTTTTGGTGTATGGTCCAAAATCACACATATATATTAAATTTCACACATATTAGAGTCCACACATTCTCTTTTCTTCATCAAGTAGATTTTATATTGAGTCCCAAATCTTGCAGAGAAGCTCTTTTTCTATTCATCTCTGAGACGTCTCAACTGTTGCACAGCTCCATAAGGAAAGTCTGCCGTGTCAAACTGGTGGAAGTGGCTGCATGTTGGCCTCTTCTAATGGTTGGCCCTCCCTAACACCCACGTGTGCCTGGTGGCGGAGGCACTTTGTGCTCAATTACGTGGCGGTGGAGATGACATGAGACAGCGGCGTGCTTCCCTCTGGGGTCACCACTTTCCCATATCAACACAAGCACAGGGTCAGTCTCCCAGCTACACCCCCCTCCTCCCTCCCCCGTCACCCCACCCCGGACTCTTTCTCTCGCAGTCTATTCCTCCACCTGCTCCCCGGAGACACACTCATTGTCCCCACGGCTATAAACACTTCATTGAGCATGTGGCAGCCCTGCGTTCCTCAAAGCCCTTCCCAGCGCTCTCATTGGCCCAGGGACTGTGAGAAACTCCAACAAGCCCAAGACCCACACATTCATATGGAGATTTGGGTGTATAAATACAGGGCAGAGGCAGAGGAGAAGGCAGCTCAGACTCAACTGACTCCTCAAACCGAGCAGGAACGCTCTGACTCTACAGCTATGGCACCCACTGTTTTTGGACAAGCAAGCTTTTCTAAGGAACACCTGACTCCTGCTCATAAGGTAAACTTGATTTCTATAAAGTCACATAGCTCCCATGTTAAATTGCATTCATACGATGTGAAAAAGATTGATTTTTTTTTCTAAATGAGTTTTCTTTCTCTTTTCTTCAGCTGAGAAAGCCAATGGTGGAGAAACTGCGCAGAGACCGCATCAACACCAGCATCGAGCAGCTGAAATCCCTGCTGGGTCCTGAGTTCCTCAGGCAGCAGCCCGACTCCAAGCAAGAGAAGGCAGACATCTTGGAGATGGCCGTGTCCTATCTGAGATGCTGGCAGCAGCAGAAGCAGCAGCAGGCCAGCGTTACCCCTGGCCTGATGTCAGCCAGTGATGGCTACTCCCACTGCGTGCAGGAGGCTGTCAGCTTCTTGTCCCACTCGGAGGTCCAGACTCAGGCCCACAGGCGGCTGCTCAGCCACTTCCAGGGCCTGCAAGCATCCAGCAGGACCAGCCACAGTCCCTGCACCCTCTCCCCTCCTGGCTCTCCGCTCCATCAAGTCAGCTCCAGCAAGGGTGTGAGCCAGGCCAGCTGTGCTCTGTGGAGGCCCTGGTAGGATGGAGGCAGCATCACCTCCACACACAGAGAAAGAGAACTACGTCTGTGAACGTCATGGACAGAAAGTTGAAGACTCACTGAAGTCTGTTTCCTTTTACTTTGGCATATATACTGTATATTGTTGAGTGTTTTACTAGTGTGGCGAAATGGGCACAATGTGCCAGTATTCCTTTGGGAGGACTGAAATGATTCAGGTTTTACTGAATATGTACACCATGTGTATACACATTATACACTTTATAATTGAAAGTGTTTATTCTGTGATTGTGTTAATTGTTCCTGTGGGGAAAAACAACTCCTGATTTTTTTTTGTTTGTTTTGCAAACGTCACTGACTTATCTTGTTGTAACACCCACATTGGGTTGACCTGTTGAAGTGTCTGAGACACTGTTTGATTTTATGTGTTTAAACTACTGTCTGTCTTTGATACTGAGTATCACTGACTGATAAATTTCATCAGCTTGGTGCTGATGAATCAACAACATCCCATAAATGGATCCCATGGATCCACTTTTACTGTAAATCATATTATGATTATACTTAATTATGACTATATGTAACCATTATTTGGCCTATGTGTGAAGGATTGTTAATGTTGGACGTGATGTTCATAATAGATGTTTTTTCATCTTCAAATGAATACCTTTTATAAAGGCATTTTATCTTGACATCAATCTTCTATAATCTGTTGAATTGCTTCCTTGAGAAGTTTGCCTTTGAACTTTAACAGAAAATAAATGGAAAACCTCACATGAAGTTTTGCAAACATAAACAGTAGTAGTGTTTTTACTTGTATTTCAGAAAACTGCAGTACTGAGTGTCAGAGGGAATAAGTACATATAAAATATGAAATATGAAAATTTGGATTATGCTAAAAATCTGCCACTTTGCCAGGTAATCATAGCTGCATATTGGCTTTGTTTGTTGCCATTCGGGCGTCCACTGTTCTTTAAGTCAGTGTGTGTGTAAACACTTTGCATTGTGTGCATGGGTCTTGAGAGGTTCATTATTAGTGGAACTGGTTCAGCTGAACAATGGTGCTGCACATTAAAACTGCATTTAATTCTATAGTCTTATTATAGTTAATGGATGTAAATGTGTGTTTTGACATACACTGGTTTGTTTGCAGTGTGGATTATTCATTTTTAGTGCGATTCATCTTAACGGCCTGATTTTGGAAGGCACTCAAATTAACCCTTTGGGACAAGATTAACACCATTAAAATGGTGAATGCCCCACAGTTTTACCATTGGCTAAACTGGCAAGACACTGGATTAATGAGAGTAATCATCTACGATGAATGGGACTAGAACAAGAATTTACTGCCCCCTTAAGTCCAATTGAGACTCTATCACAAAATACTCCATCTCTGAATAAGCCTGGGAGCAAAGAGGCTAATCCAATTTTACAACGCTCAAAGAATGTCTGGACTAAACTTCACAAATTATTAAAGATTTCACAATATAAGCAGGTATATTCTTCGCCTTGGAATAACCCAGCGATAAAAGTGGGGGGAAAAGTGATTTTTTGGCACTCCTAGTTGTCTAGTGGTATACGAAAAATAGCTGATCTGGTTACTGTTATCAAGAACTCGGTGCACAGTTCAACCTAAAAGATAAATCAGACTTCTGGATATATTTGTAAATTAGAAGTGGTTTGGGGAGTGTAGTTTAGCTGTTTCTGGGGAAAGATAATATGGTACAGCGCTATTTTAAATTACCTAAAGATAATCATTCAGCTTCCACCTTTTATAAGATCACTACTAATGCAATATATGGCAACTGTGAGAACCACAGGCTTATCTGGCAGATCATTTCTAGTGTATGCTGGTTTACAAGAGGAGCTCTGGGAAAATGTACACACTATAAGATACTTCATCGATATTATTTTACACCTGTCTGTCTTCATAAAATTTACTAGAATTACTAGAAAATAATTTGAGCTGGAAATGTAAGAGACATGAAGGCACCTTTATCCATGCAATGTGGGCCTGTCTGCCCTCTGGCTCTGCCTTTCTGGAGAGGGATCATCAGAACAATACAGGAGTGGCTAGGTGGCTAGCTTTCCCCCCAGTATTTCCCAAAGGAATGACCTTGCTGGTGTTCAAAAAACTGAAAAGCTGGTGTATGGAGACACCCCTGCACGTCACATGTCCCAGTCCCACTTCTGTTGTGGTGGTCGTGGCATGCTGTCTAGTGCTTGAATTATGCCTCAAGTGCCACAAAAGTCTTTCACAACTATTTATGTGTGCAGAAGTTGTGGAGAAAGTGGCATGCCTGGGACTTTCTCAGGGTCTAGTTGGCCAGGCCAGATGGCCCAGCTGAAGCTGCCTCCCCTCCCCCTTCAACAGGAGATCAAACACCGTAGCTAATGTGATGTGTAACAAGACACACTTCTATTGTTCCCGTCTCGGGGCCAGTGAATAGGCACAGAGTGTGGGAAACGGGAGATACCACACTCACAGAGAGATGGCTGACGGGAAGCCGCTCTGCGCCGCCGCAGGTCTGAGCGATGGCCGAGACTTTATGGCAGGAATTCAGAGCTCCCAGGCTGCTGGTGGGAGGGGAACTCATCTTCACACACACTTGTAGACAAAGACCCCCAGCAGCCGTGTAGTGCGCACTAACTTTCAGAGGAGGCACAAATTCACACAAACATGTCGACAGTGAAATCAGTGGAGAAGACAGAGAATAAAGCCAAACATGGACGTGACTTGACAGATTGGCAGTTACTGTGCTTTCAAATGCTACAATGATGACCAGAGAGAGAGCTACAGACATGAATTAAGAAAGAGAGAGAAGGGAGATGTTTAGAGAGGTGCTTTGATGGAAATTTAAAGCACCAAATGTGACACCAAAAATATCAACAGGTCAAAAACCTGCTCAGAACCGTACAGGAGGCAAGTAACTACACAGACTATGTACATTTACTCAAGTGCTGTTATATCGCATGATTGCGAGGTGCTGGTTCCTTATTTAAATATTTCCATTTTGGAAGACTTTGCGCTTGTATTATTTCCAATTAGTTTGTTTTCCTTCTCTTTGTCTTTTACACACTGTTTAAAATCAGTAAAGCACCTTGAAATACCTTGATTTATTTCACAGCTGTAGTAATAGGTTACTTACAGATAAAAAATTTTACCTTCAACATTAGATAAGTTCATAAAAATGTTGCTCTTATCAGGCCTTGTTTTGATGATAAAATGCATTTTTGACATTATTTTTTATGTTTTAGACAGTTATGTCAACATGTAAAGGAGCATATAACCGTTAAACTGATCAGAAAGTATGAAAATCACAATGCTGGTGATACTTGATTTGTTTGTTGGCTTGCATCATTTTCCACATTTCATTACCTCCAACTTTGTAGATTTTCATTATTCATGCATTAACCTACCAGGTACCAAATAGCTGTTAATGCATTAATTATTTAACGCTCGTATAAGGTCCATTTCTCTTAATCAGTACACTTTCTGTGCACATTTTACTGCTAGTACTTGTTTACTTTTACTTTGTCTGATGCAGACTTGGGGTGGAAACGCTGACAGTGTGTGGATACTCTCTGCTTTCCTTAACTTTTACTTGAGTAACATATTTGAATGGAGGACTTGGAATGGAGTATTTCTGTTGTGGCATTTCTACTTTGACTTAATTTAAACTTTGACTGCTTCTTTCAGCATTATAGATGGTTGTCTGAAACGTTAAATTAAAAGAGTCAACACAGACTAAAGGCAGACAGGCTGCTCTGTGCCAGGCACTGAAGCCAGTTGACTTGATTTTTCCCAGATGGACTGGGACACAGAGTTTCTGTTTGTCCTTCAACAAAAGATCAATTAACATTCCCAGTGGAGCATTGAGGAGTGGCATGGCTTTTGTAGCTCATTTACCCTGATGTTGGGGACTGGTGGGAAACTGGGGAGATGGGACTACTCACACTGCACCCACAAGGACGGCTTCACATCTGGGGCCAGCCAGTGATGGAGGCCCTCAGAGGCACACTGCCAGCCCACGCATAGTGCCATTAACTTGACACTAATTTGACACAGTTAATTTACAACAGGGTCTGCAGACCCTCATGGAAAGTAAGACAAGAGCTTATGACCAAAGGTTGCATACAGTTTTTCAGCAGAACTCAGTGACTAATATGTGACTAAAAACAATAATAATCCAAATGTGATCTGTTTCACCACACATAACTGAACATGCAGTTCAGTGTCTGACAAGAAAATCCTCACAAAACATGGAAACTAAATAACCTAATATTAAACATTCATAATTTGAAGTGAAATCTACTTTTATAAAATGCTTGATGTAATTGTCCAAATACCAAAATAACTGACAGTCCTTTTAAAAATCAATGATAAACTAATCATTTTTCTAACTGAATCTCTATGAGGGATGAACTCAATTTTACAGGTGTCTCTCATATAATGTCTTGTCATTAACACTGACACCTGTGTTTAGGCCACTTGGGAGTACATTTTGTAAGTGCAAACTAATATAAAGTCTCAGCATATTTTTGACTTACGTATTTCCAGGCCCTTGTACATATAACGCCTGTCAGTTCTCGTCATGCAGCCTAGGGCTTCAATTATTAGAAATTAAATGTTTTTTTCTGATATCACATGACTTTCTTTCTTTCTTTCTGAGTTTGATGTATTTGGTATGAAAACGCAAGTGTGTACATTATTCTCAATTTTTGTCTTTCTGCATGAACTTAGATGAACACACGTTTCAAATGAGCTCCCATCCTTGATTGTTCTTAATTAGGGGGAACAACAAACTAAATCATGTTGTCATGCTGTGCCTCAACAGGCGCACACGAGATCGTTTGTTGTGCTTTAACTGCCGCCAAGAACGTGCGCCACTTGCCTGCTTTCACACCTGGGACGCGAGTCAGCAGTAGCCTTAGACCAGTGTGTCTCCCTTCAGATCATTGCAGTCTTTCTTCACACATTTCCTGCGGGAAACCCTGGCGTTTTCGAGCCTGAAGAGAAAAAGTGAACTGTACCGTTAAGCAGCGCGTAGTTGGAAAAGCAACAGGTGGAAAATGAAATGCTTTACCTGCAGCCAGTTGATGTCACTCTTTGACACTGATGATTGCCCTACACGCTCTTTCCTTTCACTTTTAGTTTATCCTCTCCGTTTTAGCCTAACTGCGATGAACCCGTGACACAAATAAATAAATCAATAAATAAATCACCTGTTGTTCTGAAAACCACATTTTCATATTTCCAATGCTCCTGTTTGCATACCAAAATGCTTTTTGGAGGAAGGGAAGCTTTCTTTGAAGAGAAAATGAAAGCCTTCAGTTTATATTGTTTTATTGCAGGGAAGCATTTGGCCCTTAATTGCAGTTACCCCCCTTTGAAGATGCTCACTGTGTATGCATCACTTCCCCTTACTTTATATCTAAAAATAAAAAATAAAAAAAAATAAAAAATTCTGACATTCAGTCCATGATGAATTCTCAGATGACAGCTTGATAAAGTGTTAATTACCTGTTGCTTATCTTGGGAAACATGCCCCACACACATACATGCTCTCTGAGTTATTGACATGTCTTCCATTGTTGTGCTGGGAATCCCACTGGTCAGAGTGTGGGAACCCCAGCCCTGCCTGAGCCACATGGCTTTGTTATGCTAATCTCTCAGTATAAAATGAGGAGCAGCTCCCCCAGAGACATCAGAGCTAACACTGCCGCCCAAAAGAAGCTGCTAACTTCACCTGCACAGACATGGCTCCCTGCTCCACCAACTACTCCTCTATTCACCACATAAGCATCTCTGAGAAAGACAACATCAAAGTGAGTACTGGAGGGGATTTTAATGGCTTTGCATCAGCTGGTACAGTACAAATGTCTGATTATGTATTGCTGAATTTGAATCATGAGCTTACCTACCTGTCTCCTCCTCCCCAGTTGAGAAAACCTATTGTGGAGAAAATGCGCAGAGATCGCATCAACACCTGCATCGAGCAACTCAAGATCATTCTGGAGAAAGAGTTCCACCAGCAGGAGCCCAACTCCAAGCTGGAGAAAGCTGACATCCTGGAGATGACTGTGAGCTTCCTGAGGCAGCAGCTGCAGCAGGGCCTCTGTCAGAGCAACTACAACCAAGGCTACTCTCACTGCTGGAGGGACTCTGTGCACTTCCTCTCTACTGGATCCAACACAGAGGCCTCTGTCAGTCCTCTGCAGGGCCTCCAGCAGCAGAAGCAGCAGCTCCATCAGGCCCAGAGAGCCAGCAGCTCCTCCCCAGTCTGCTCCATCCTCAGGGCCACCACGCTGCAGGACAGCATCAGCAGCAGAGGCCCCGTGTGGAGGCCTTGGTAGAGACTCTGACACACAGACACTCTGAGACCTGAGGGGACCTGCAGTCTCCCTCACAATGTAGGAAATGTATTTCCAACCTGCTCATTCATGGTAGGTTTCCTAATTGTCTCATCACATTGATGGATAAGTAGTAAAGGCGAAGGCTCTCACGTATTTGAAGATTGTGCTTTGACTTTGATTCACATCTAATTTTTGCTTTTCCTTTGTGTTTAAAGCTGGAGGTTGATTTTGAGTGATGATGGTTTTGTCAAATCTTGTGAAATGACTGTTTACTCCAGTGGAGTTTATATTTAGACTGCTTGATGTAACAGTATATGTATATATATATATATATATATATATATATCACTGTGTTATACTGACAGCTGCTGTTGAGAATATTTCTCTCTTCTGTTTTGAATTATCTATGCCAAATCTTGTGTAAGAGGATGATGATGATCATTTGTGTGTTGAATATATTGACACGTTTTAATGGGATGTTGATATTGCTGTTTTGCTATCACATTTAGGCTCTTAAAACTAATTTCTAACATTTGTATGACAATAAACAATAAAAAGATACAATCATTAAAAAAACACTGATTCCAGATTTTTTATTTCATGAACCAAGCGTAAATATATGTATAATGTATCTTTATAATGAGTATACATTTATTATTTTGAAAAGTAAATGTTCATACCAGTGTCTTTTTTTGTGTCAATTTTCATCTTGAACCTCGGTTTAACACTGTCCTGAGCTTGTCTTTATTTTTGAGAAGGTCATGTGATGTTTGGTCCAGGAAGCAACAGATATCAGGATGTTTTTGTACGTACATAATACTCAAGTTAAAAGTCGTGCTTATACTTAAAATACTTATACAGACATTTCCCTCCTGTGATTTAAGCCTTACATATTAGGAAACATGACAGCATTTATTTGAATTCTATGAATCCAGAGCTCATTCCACAAAAACAGAAAAGAATTACAAACATTAAGACACAAGCAAAGTGTTGAGTGGTCTTGTAAAAGAAGTAAAAATTAATTTTATTGAAATCCAAAAAGTAAACACTTTCTACCATGTCTTTCACCATTAAATCCTTTTTCCAATACACAGCATTTACTCACAATATATTGCAATACAATAGCATACACAGCATACACAAATGACCTACACTGTTAGCTGCTGTCTCTTGGCATTTTGTCAAATACTTTCTTCCTTTTTTAAAGGCAAATAAGTCACAAGAGGCATGTTCAGTAAACCACTCTAGTTTCAAACACAATGTGACATAAACCTTTAACTTCAGAAAAAGTTTTACTTCACCCAGTGAATATATTTTCAGTTACATAAAGGAACAAAACACTTAGAATAACCTCACTGTGAGGCATGAGGATACTGTGATCATTTTACTGAAAGGAGCAGTGTTGCAGTCAGTGTTGTGTGGTGAATGATCTCCAGTGTGAACTTGTGATTAAGAGGATAGAATCCATATTACGTATCTTCTCATCAATATGATGAAACACTAAAAACACTCAGTAACACCATGAATGAGCAGGTTGGAAATACATTTCCTACATTGTGAGGGAGACTGCAGGTCCCCTCAGGTCTCAGAGTGTCTGTGTGTCAGAGTCTCTACCAAGGCCTCCACACGGGGCCTCTGCTGCTGATGCTGTCCTGCAGCGTGGTGGCCCTGAGGATGGAGCAGACTGAGGAGGAGCTGCTGGCTCTCTGGGTCTGATGGAGCTGCTGCTTCTGCTGCTGGAGGCCCTGCAGAGGACTGACAGAGGCCTCTGTGTTGGATCCAGTAGAGAGGAAGTGCACAGAGTCCCTCCAGCAGTGAGAGTAGCCTTGGTTGTAGTTGCTCTGACAGAGGCCCTGCTGCAGCTGCTGCCTCAGGAAGCTCACAGTCATCTCCAGGATGTCAGCTTTCTCCAGCTTGGAGTTGGGCTCCTGCTGGTGGAACTCCTTCTCCAGAATGATCTTGAGTTGCTCGATGCAGGTGTTGATGCGATCTCTGCGCATTTTCTCCACAATAGGTTTTCTCAACTGGGGAGGAGGAGACAGGTAGGTAAGCTCATGATTCAAATTCAGCAATACATAATCAGACATTTGTACTGTACCAGCTGATGCAAAGCCATTAAAATCCCCTCCAGTACTCACTTTGATGTTGTCTTTCTCAGAGATGCTGATGTGGTGAATAGAGGAATAGTTGGAGCAGGGAGCCATGTCTGTGCAGGTGAAGTTAGCAGCTTCTTCAGCGTGACACTGTAAGCTCTGATGTCTCTGGAAGAGCCACTCTTCATTTTATAGTGAGTTATTAGCATAACAAAGCCATGTGACTGTGTCAGGCATGGTTGGGGTTTGTAACAATGGGACACACATCAATAACTGGTGAAGCAATCACAGGCTGACCAGTAGAGATAACGCCATTCCCAAGATATATATCAGACTGAGAATGATATGCTGTCAGTCTCTTATCAGGGGCTGTTGCTTATCTCACACTCCAGTTACCCAGGGGAACACAGGCAGCATCTCCTGATGTGCTCCCAGGGAATAATTAAACAGGATTTAATGCATTGGTAGCATCCAAGGAAAAGGTAGTGAAAGTATGTATGTTATTATGGATGTCATTGCTAGTGTGCAACTAAGACATTTCTTCAACATTATATTTTAATCATCTGGATGTTTCAGATTTGTGCACATTTTGCTCTTTCAAATCCTTCGCAAAAAGTCTCAAAAACGCCATTATACATCTTCTAACGTCACTGTTACAAATGAAGTTTCATGAGACAATTTCACATAAACTAAAAATGATGTGAGGACTTTTATGATCAATGCAATATTACTGAAATAAACAACAAATTCCACTCTGCTAAACCTGCAGATTTAATGGCAAGTAGACTGTAAATTGTTAAATTTGGAGCAAGAGACTACTAGAGGCTGTTTACTTCTGCTGGTACCAAGCAGCAGGTAACTGGGTTAACATGGTTCTGCATTTATCTCAGTTTCTTGAATGTATCGAGTGTGCCATTGTAGTCTTTTGGAGCAAGTTTTGACCTGTTGTGTCCCGCTGTATCTGCCAGACCAACTTTACCCTCCCACTATACTAATCAAGGTAAGTGTGAGAAAGATGGTCTAGGCTTTTGATCTCCAGATGAAACACACGTTTTCAATATTGTATGATGATGAATATTAATTTTCCAAAATGCAATGGATCAAAAAGCTTGTCAAATAAAACTCCTGAGATCTTCCCAACAGCACCTTGCTCTGGTCATTGGTGTGCTGATAATAAAACTCCTGCTTGTTCACCCGTGGCACACTTCTATTGTTGACCGAGGGTATTAAGGCGCGAGTGGACTGTGGGAAAACCGAGCTCGGACTCTACTCACACATCTACTGGTCAATAGCGCTGACCTCCCAACCACAAAAGGCCTTTTCATCTCTCCTCTCAAACAACAGCCAACAGCAGCACTGTGTGTGGGTGTGTGTGGTTGCACACGCACACAGACCCAAGACAGGCCAATTGTGCATTTATTTGATATGCAATGAGATGTTACGTCATGCTGCAAAACCTTTTTTTTTCTGTGACCAGCTGCCACTTGTTGTCAGATCCCTGGAAATATGATCTTATCACGTGTTTTGTCGACCCAAGCTGACATTTGTAAACCAAAAAAGCTTTACAGGTCACCTAATCAAATATAAAAATCTCAAAAACAGCAGAAACAGACAAGGCTGTCTTTTCTCCAACACATACACTTTTTGATCAAGATTATTACCTTGATTTTATAAATACTAGTGAGGTTTTCTACAAATTATTTTCAGTTTCAAATATTCTGGAAACAAGTGAAACTTCCTCAGAAACATGAAATGGTGGCATTTTCTTCAGTTTATGTATGTATCTATTTTTTTCCCAAGAAAAATTGAACCATCAGTATTAATGTAACAGTCCCTAGTTCAGCTGCCAGGGGACGCTGTTGACGTTGACGCTCTTCAACAGCACACACACATCCATTTATTTTATGTCCTTACTTAGTAGTGGTAGCGGACTGCCAGCTTGATTTTTTTCTGTCCTCTGTCTGTGTTGAGTTGACAAGATGTAAAGTTTAGCTGTCAATTAGCGTTTGGTTTATGAATTGATGCATGGAAATGAGAATCTCAGTTTTAGAAATATTAAATAAGGATGATTTTGACAATGCTGTTGTAACTGGGATGTAACTATAGATATTTGTGTTGGCAAGACTTTTTCGGAAAAGTTCCATAGGCCTTTTTCACAGCAGACACTTTGATATATCGCAGTAGGAAAAGCACAGGTGAAAACAATAAAATGAATGATGGCTGAATTCAGTTCAGTTTCAGGGTCCTGGTATTGTGCATGCTGACCCATTGAGCATGTTTACATGCACACTAGTATCCTGGTTTTGATCATATTCAGGATATGATGTTTACGTGGAACAAGAGAAACCTGATTATTCATATCCCTGTATGCATGAGTCTAACAGTATCCAGGTTTCTGATAATCTGTGTGCAGTTTGTGTCTTAATTTCTCACCATCTCAGCCACTCCGTTCTGTACTAACAAGGAATTATCCTGCATGAGGTGTTTACATGCCACAGTATCACAGTTTCATATCCAGGTTTCTGAAACCATGCTGTTTACAACTCATAACCAGGATACTCCAAAGACCTGATTATAACCAGGATACTTGTGCACATGTAAACACACACACATTAGTGTCACACTGTCATGGCTTACTGGGACACTTATATAGAAGAGCCGTTATTAATGTTATTAGTTACACCAGTGCTTTTTCTGCTATGACAAGCAAAATATCTGCTGTGGAAAAGGGCCTATTGACTGACAAATGACTGGAGCTATAATTAGTCCTGAGTCATGGATGTCCAAAGAACAACTTCTGTGTCTGCCCTCACTCACTCAAAAAAAACCCCCAAAAAAACAAACAGTTTTCATCTTTAATTAGTACTAATAGCTCCAAGATTAGTTAAAATATATTCTATAAATGTATACATACAGACTCAAGACAAAGTTTATTTAGTTATTCTTTTTAAGGACATTTCAAGACTCTGGATCGTCAAGGATCTAGACTGCTGAAGTGTCCTTGAGCAAGAACTGCCCTACTGAGACTAATCTAATACAACTTTATTTGTACACACATACAACATTTTAAACTCAGTCGTTAGATACATTTAAAAATGAAACTCAAACCTGTGTTGTTCCCATTATTTTACCTGGTAGTCCTGCATCATTACACTTCAACTAAAGAAATTACAAGCTTCATTATTTGCTCATGGTATACATTTGAATACAGTTCTGGAAATGTGCTGTCGTGTTCATTTGCGGCCTCAGGACAATAATATAAATTTTGGGCAGGAAGTAGCCCCCGAGGAAGGCCAGGACGCTGAAGAGTGTGGCAAACACTTGTGCGGCCATGGTGAACGGGCCTCTGCTGATGAGGTAGACAGTGAAGAAGCTCATCCAGGAGATCATGTACACCATGAGGCTGAAGGTGACACACTTGGCCTCGTTGTAGTTGGCTGGCAGGTCTTTGCCCATGTAGCTGAAAGAGAAGCAGAGGACGCTGAGCAGTGACACATAAGCGAGTTCGATGCCTGCGCCAGGTGAGAGGGTGTCACTGCACTCCAACACAATGCTGTCCTCGTAGAAGTCAAGATCCTGAGACGGCTGGGGAGGGCTGATGGCCACACGGAGCACAGATATGAGCAGTATGGTGACGGACACCAGGAAAATGGTAAACTCTGGCCCGTGTTTTTTGGCCCACTTGTCATAGGCCGGCGGCAGCTTGGATGCAAATTTAAAAATGCAGACGACCTGGAGGGAGCGCACCGTGATGCAGGCCAGGCACACTGTGAAGCTGAAGATAAATAGAGGCTGCTTGAGGATGCAGGCCAAAGGAGACGGCTGGCCAAATTGGCACAAAGAGCTCATAGCAGCAGCAGTCAGGGCTGCCAGCATCAGGAGGCAGGTGCGGCCTCCGGCAGACTTGGCCACGGGCGTGTTCAGGTTGAGCAGGAGGATTATTGCAGTGCTGGAGGTCATGAGAAGACAGGTGGCCAGAAAGAAGAGCAGGGCGATGGAGAGGGGGGCGTCCCAGGCGAGCAGCAGGACGGTCCTGTTCAGACACTGCTCGCTGCTCGGGGGTGCCCACTGCTCCGGCAGACACGGCTGGCATGTAGTGGAGTCTGAGGAAGAGAAGCAGCGTTGAAATAAAGAGAAAAACTGGGATGTAGCCTGAAAGCTGGGCTGGGTTTTTGTCCAAAGTGACTTTAACATTGGTGAGTCATCAAGATAAAATGTTATGATCTAGTGGAGAAAACACACAGCAGCATTTTTAAGGCATTTGTTACATGTTGTTAGGCACAGTGACCCACTTCAAAAACGGGGTTTGCATCCCTCTGGCGCCTGCATCAGGACATAGCATGAGTACTCAGCACCACCTGCTGGTCAGACTCACACACAACAGCTAAAAAACAGCAGTGTTTGAGTTTTGATAATTTTGTTCTAGATTCCAAGTAGAACTCAATAGGGAAAAATCATAAATAAGAAGAAAATAACAGAAGTACAAATTACAATTACAAATACTTGAAAATTGCTAGACGAACTGTCCCCAGTTCTCAGTTTGTCAGTGTGATCTTTGTCCTGACTGGTGGAGTGGGACATCTGTCTATTTTGTTTTTGTTTGCTTTCACACTTGCACTGCTGATGATACTGACATCCACAACACTTAATTGGATTGTATGAGCTAAATTTTGTGAGGCCTGTTCAAACTCCCATTTTTATTATGAGCCGACAAGCGAGGATATGACATTCTTAATTTGTACAAATTCATTTGTCTTCTCTCTGTTTCTTCTTTGTCTGAATATTTTTCTGTTGCTTTAACTTTTTTCTGTGTCTTTATGTTACCACTTATATTGAGGAATGTAGCAGCGGGACAGGCCTGGCAGTCGAAGCAGCATGTGTGTTGCCCTGTCAGCAGCTTCTTGTAGCCACTCAGGCAAGGTGGAGAGCAGATGGACAGTGGCACCTATAGACACAACCAATAGGGTTTGATTGATTTGATTTATTTAATCAGGTATTCTCATTGAGATCAAAATCTCCAGAAACAAGAACAGAGATAAGAAACACAACAAAACACAGCCAGTCTCACAAAAGCACATACAAACAGCATCAGAAACAATGGCATACATCTCTACAACCATTTATATGGTTCAAAGTACTGAAAGTTTAGCATTTATCAGCAGGATGTCAAGAATTAGTCAGTCATCGCCTCTAAAATTTGATCAGTTACAGATTAACTTTTTTTTAAAATGTCTTTTTAAACATTACAGATTTTTTATGACTGCATAGGAATTTAATAAAAAACAGTCTAATAGAATAGACACTTTCAGTTGCAATTTCTGATTATTATTCATTACTGATTATTTTCCTTTCAAACTACATTGACTAGGCAGGTGGACAAACAATTTATTCCACTTGGGGGAAATTTGTTCCAGTCTCTTTGAAATCAAAACTTGTTTTTACATGGTCATAATTTTATAATTTCATAAATCCTTTTGCATATTTCTCTCTAATAATTAGTAAGAAATAATTTTAAGTTTTACAAAAGTTTTACAAACACTTCTCAAACTCTACTCAAAAACGCTACAGTACTTACTGGTCTTGAATCTCCTGTGTTGTACCACTCAATTTGATCAGCATCAACAGTGAGCAAAATGGGATCTGGGCTGAAGGAGCCCACCTTTCTGACAGACCAGTCCGTCCCCCTCCAAACCCAGGAAACAATGTCATATCCTGTGGGCGGGTCACCATTTATATCAAAGTACACTAAGCTGTTGTCCAGAGAGAATCGCACCTGCTTAAGCCACGAGAGAAGCTGAGGTGGAGAGGAAAAAGGAAACATCAGTGCCTAACAAAAAAAGGTTCTGCTTCTGAGAGATTTTCTTCTTTGCAAAAACACAAGTTTACATCTGCTCACCTCCCATGGATACAACCTCCTCCTTTGGCACTCTCCAGAATCACAGCCAAGTGCTTGGTGCAGAGCATGAGCCACAGCATACACCGCCTCATACACATTGAAGGAGGAGGTGATGTCATATGTATCCAGAGAAAAATTATTTCTGGCGAGGCTGTACAGGTCTGTGCTCTGTAGGCAGTCATTGTCCGGGATCATGGTAACATTAGAGATTTCCTTGGTGCCACTGTGTTGCATTGAAGCTACTACTGCCTTTCTCTCAAACTCCTCAAAACCAGATATGGCAGCATATTTGATGGCTATGCCGATCACAGTGCCGATGGTGTGGATCCCAGTTATCCCTGATATAAGAGAAGACGCTGACCAGTCCTCCGTCCCAATCCACACCTTATCTGTCACATTTCGCTCAACGACAAACGGGAAGAAGCCACTGAGTATTGTCTTGCTGGAGAAGACCACGATGGTGTTGACTTTTGTCTTCAGTATGCTGTTCACCATGTTCCTCATGGTATTGATTGTGTCAGCTGAGAATGAGGGGATGACTCCTTGGTAGGCGATGCAGATGCCGTAGTTTGGTGCTTGCTGGGACAGGCTCTGCATTCCATTCCGTCCATAGTTATTGTCACTGCCTAAGAGAGCGACCCAGGTCCAGTTGAAAGTAATCAGAAGCTGGATCATAGCTGCCACCTGGTTCTTGTCACTGGGAATTGTGCGGAGAAAGGCTGGATAGAGGAACTTGTTGCTCAACATTTCGCTTGATGCTTCATAAGAGATCTAAAATGAAGCAAGAGCATATGAGGAATGATTCTGTGTTGTATGTACGACTTTTCGTGTCATGTGGAATACGTAATAATTTCAGGGCCATGATTAAAACTTTCAAGGTAAGAACTAACCTGTGGTACAAGATAGGCCCCCAGTAAAGCAGCGGGGGTAAAAGACTTGCTGCTGCTGTCTGGCCCAATCACAGCCACTGCCCTTTGACTATTGTTGTAGTTTGGGTCTGTGTCTCCCTCTGCCCCAGATGTAGAGGGGCTCTGATACTGCTGGTCCAGCAGGTCCAGTGTGGCCAGGACACTGGCCGGTACCGAGCAGATGTCATACATCTGGTAGCCCAGCTTCACTCCTGGTAAAAGAGGCTGTGGTCCGGTGCTGTTGTTGATTTCTTCCACAGCAAATCTCATGGCTTGCATCAGGTGAAATCCGTGTTTGTTGGGTTTACCTCTAAAAAAGGTAACATGTAAAAGGGAAAATGAATCAAGACATATTAAGTAAAACAATAACAATATTAGTACAGACCACCAGCAAGATACAATTGACCAGTGGAGTTGGAAGTTTACTGTCCAGTAAAACAGTAAAACTCACTCATCGCATGGACCCAAAGCAGGCAAACTAGCACTTGGTCCTTGTGTGTAATGGAGAGGAAAGAGTCCAGTGATGGAGAAGTCGCCCTGCAGTTGCATCCCCTGTCCCTGAGAGATGTAATCCAGTTCCCCATCAGCTAACTGCAGCATCAACCAGCCTAAGGAAAGAAAGACAGCACCAGACATGTCCATACTTTACCTCCACCTCACACACGGCTGCTGCGGGAGCTCAGTGTGGTTTGCAAAACGGGTCAGGGTCTGTTTTTGAAAGTGTGGATTGATGGAGGGAGGGATGAGAGGATCACTTTTGCATCTTTCCGGGGAGTGTCGGATGAGTGAAGCGTATTTGCATGTCAAATTTGTTTGTGTGACTGTAATTTCCCTCCCATTAAAATTAATTGCATAAATGTGATCAGCTGTGAAAAGGGAGGCTGGTGTTTTTCCATTAATCTCTGACAAGTGACATACAACTGTAAACCAGAGCAAACACTGACAGTTTGTGGCTCAGTGCAGATCTATTAGTTACAAAGCTGTTGTTTCAGTTTATTAAAGCTGTTTAAAATATAGATTTGGAGCAGAAACTCTTGACTAATTTCAGTCAGTTATTTTCAAAATAACACTCTTGGTCAATGTTTTTGTTTATCTGGATAGACACTTGAGAATTCAAATATCTTTATGTACACCTTAACTGGATAATATCATGATACTGTCTTTTTTTTGTGAGGTCTCTCTTGTTTTTACTTTTGAGAAGATCACTGCAGTCATGACACAATGTGCAGGTTCAAGAAGGCCAAAAACATCAAAACTTGAGAAAGAAAGGCTATGGACATTCAGGTCCAGTGCAAGGATTTATTCCAAAAGCCAAGCTTTATAGACCTTCATCAGGACAAATGTTCAACAAAAGATCTCTCTTGTAAAAGCTATTCTAATTTTTTCATTTTAACTTTTACCTGTCTAAATAAGTTTCAAAAAGGACATTTTTCCACCTAAAAATGATGAGTATATATTTCCCAAAAAAAGGTGAATCGATGGACAAAAAAGAAGTTTTGCGAGCAAACAACATAACACGATTAACACGTTTAATAGCAACTTTCGTGACAGCAGTCAGGTCTAACTTTTTATGTAGTTAGTTAAGTTACATTCCTGTAATATCTTGTCTCACACCTGCAGTCAATTCATCTGTAAGAAAAAGGTATAATAAACGAATTGTTCTGTTCAGGAAACTATGGTTTTTATTCTTGCCAATCATCTTTAAGAGAAATTTGAGTATGAACCTTTCACTTTCCAATTTCACATTCCCTCACGAACAGAGGAGGCAGTGGTAAAATCAGGTGTTTCCCAGCCAATCAGTCATTTTCACAGCAGACATTTTCACTTGTCATAGCAGGAAAAGTACGGACATAATTAATAACAATAATGATGACTGCATCCCATGTAAATGAATCAGTTGCAGGGCCCCGACATAGACCTTTTTCACAGCAGACATCTTGGCATGTCATAGCAAGAAAAGCACAGGTGTAGTTGATAACATTAAAAATGACTGCATTCCTGTTTGGTGAGCTCCTTTCAGGATTCTGGTATTGTCCAGGTTGACTCACTGGGTTTAAAAAAGGAACAGAGCCTTAATTATTAGTTATATCTGTGTTTTTGCTGCTTGGTTAAAATGTCCATCATGATAAAGGCCTGTGCAGGTGTGGCTGAATTTGCATTTGGTTGATATTTGAGGCTCATTTTGTTAAACACACCTGTTGTACTAGCATACAATTTGCCTGATACTCACCTGCGTCCAGGACCCAAACCCATTGTTTTGACAGGAATATTGTGCATTTTGTCAACCGCAGTATTATGGAGGCAAATGGGCATGTAAATTCCCATGTCTGTACAAACACAAAGATTTAAGTGAAAATATTTGCATTGTTTTCAACTGAAAAAGTATTTGGTAATATCTTTTATGATCATTTCTATTCAAACATGCAAGTCAGGCAGCTGATTTGCTAAAATTCATGTTAAAAACAATCGTGTCAGATGAAATAGTAAATTAGTAACATGTAACAGTGATTAGTTTAAGATTAAATTTAAAAATCATAAAATAACAGAGTTAGAAAAATCATATTTCACACCATTGAGATCTACATACAGAAGAGTTCAATATACAACAGACCGATTCATGCAAAAGAATTGGTTCAGCAATGGCTGTTATATCGTCATTCAGATTTGTTTTTTTTTCCTCGAGAATTTCATTATTGGATTGTATTTGATGATTTCAGTCACTTATTATTTTGATACTGTTCATAGCTGGACAGTTTATCTGTCAGTAAAGCCAATCATATCATTAGTAGAATCACAACAAATTTAAAAGATTTCTTACAAATTCCACAGATGACCTTTTTCACAGAGGACATTTTGACTGGCAGGAAAGGCACACATGTAACCTTAACGTAATGTAACATTAACGAGGGCTGCTTTCAATTTAATTGTTCCAGTAAGCCATGTCAGTGAATCAGGATGCACAATACCATGGTCCTGGGACATCTAAGTGGAATGCAGCCATTATTAATGTTGTTATTTACACCTGTGCTCTTCCTGCTACTGTAAACTGTGAAAAAGGTTTATTGTGGGTCTCTAACCACATTGAATGTTTGAAATGCAATATGTGCCACAGAGAATATGTTTCTATAGTTTGACCAACTTTTCTGCAATTCCACAAGGATCCTTTTAAAAATACAGATGCTTCTTCTTCTTCTTCTTCTTCTCTATTTTGATTGAATTCCCTGTTCTTCTGCTCTTGTGTTGATACATCACACACACACACACACACACACACACAAACACATATATATAGGTTTAAATGGAGCAAATAAATGGATAACAATAAAGTAATAATTAAAAATAAACATAAAGTATATATAAAGTAAGTACATATTTGTCAATTATAGTAAAATATTAATCAAATAATCAATAAGTGAAAGGAAAATCAATAAAAGTTGCAATTGTTCAGGGGACTCACAAATCAACTCTTCATATTACAGTACTGTATGCACATTTTGTGTGGTTAGTCTACGTATGAGCTAAATTCTAATCTAATCTCAAAAAGAGATTAATATTAGGGGAAGACTTTTAATATTATAATATAATGTTACAATATTGTTGCTCATTAAGAACACGCGGTTTACAAGAAAACTCAAGGAGTTCATGTTAATGCTATAAGGTTTCCCCCACAATTTTAACATAATTCCCTGTTTTATTAAACAAATATTCTTGTATATGTGTCCGAACGTTGCTGGACGGGGGCTGAGGAGTGATTCTGGCCCGGTGTTGCAGGAGGTGCGGTGCTGGATTTGGTTCGTCCTGGATAAAGGGATGCCTGGCTCTGTTTGCGTCACTACCGTGCGACGCACATGTCGAGGTGAAAGTGCAAGCTGCCATTTTTTTTTTTTCGAAGGAGCCTTCCCGACTAGTTTGACAAGCAAAGACAAACTGTGAGTCTCGCCGTCTCTCTTTGGCAGGTTTGCCTCCCCTGTTGGCGCGCTGAAGACATATTCTACACGAACATTACACGAGCTCGGCTGCTTTGAACTCGGGTTAGGCCGCAGGCTTTGGCTCGGTGCCGCACTGGTCTGCTTAACGTTAGCTCGGCTAGCTGGCGTTAGCTGCGGCTGTAAACAAACAGCACAGGCAGGCTCGGTCGGTAACTGAGTCGGATAAGGGGCTGACACGGCGGGAGGCGGTCTGGTGCTGCACGTCTGTGAAGTTCGCGACGCAACTTCAGTTTTGATGACGGCGGCGCGAGTTTCTCCAAATTAGGTCGGAGCTCTGTGGCTTTACAGCGGGTCGGGGTCAGTCGGGTCACAGGGGAAACGCACACAGGCACACCGGCATGTCGTCCTTCTCCGAGTCGGCCCTGGAGAAGAAGCTGACGGAGCTGAGCAGCTCGCAGCAGAGCGTCCAGACCCTGTCCCTGTGGATCATCCACCACCGCAAACACTCGGCCCTCATCGTCAAAGTGTGGCACAGAGAGCTGAAGAAAGGTGAGAGCTGCCGGGGCGCAGGGCATCGATATATGTATGTATGTATGTATGTATGTGCACAGTATTGCTAATGTGAAACTTCACAGTAAATAACAATAACTGGTAGCAGACCTATTCATTTGTAGCGGGTTGAAATTGGTGTAGAAATGACTTTGCCTCTGATTTCCAGTGCAATTTTCAAGCCTGAATGTGACGAGACGCGCTTTTCTTGTGTCTTTACGTGCAAAGCTTTATGCTTAACTTGTCCAAGGGAGAGAAAACAGCCAAGAATATTCAAAAGGTACACGTTGCCAAAAATAATAACAAATAACTATCTAAGGAGTCCAGAGTAACGTCTTTAAGTGATAAAATAGCTCATTTACAAGGATGTGAAACTGAGCAATCAAACCCTAACGTTTGAGAAACTGACCAGAAGATGTTTGATACAGTGTGGTAATACCATACCTCCATGGTAATGGTGTTTTTACGTAGAGGATGCCAAGAAATATTCATTATTACTGAAACTACTAAAGGAAAAGGGCACCATAACACACAACGCAGTCAAAATCGGGTAATGTTGACGTGCCTTGGTTTTATTGATGGTGTGTATTCTGTTTGAATGGCTGAACAAATCTGAGATGGGCTGCGATTCAGAGGTCGTGAACTTAGCTAGATCAGCATTGAGTGCACAGAAAACCTGTTGCTTTTTAAGTAAAGAGGCATGACTTCCTCTCAAAACACCTGTCGCATCTACTGTGACTATGGCTACAATGACAAAACATACTGGGAAATTAGTTAATGAAGTAGAATAGACGATAGTGGGTACAATAATAAATTATGCTAACTAATTTAGAGTGCACTGACCATTACCGATTGATGATATAGTGTAAGAGTCATTTCTATCTTTTTAAATCTTGAAATATCATAATTTATGTGTCCTCCAGCTAAAAGCAACAGGAAGCTGACGTTCCTGTATCTCGCCAACGATGTCATCCAGAACAGCAAGAAGAAAGGACCGGAGTTCACCAAAGACTTTGAGTCCGTCCTCGTCGATGCCTGCTCCCATGTTGCCAGGTAGATGTGATGTGACCGCTGTATGGTCTCAGACAGCTACAAATAATTGTCCGTGTAGTAAGTGTGTGTGTTTGTGAGCGGGCCAACGTGTGTTTTGAGTGTAGATAGGTGCCCGGCCTCCAGAAGCTTTTTCAGAAATAGTTCAGTATCTACATGTAGTCCTACATAGAAACCTACATTTGCAGCTTATATTTGTTGTATTTTTTTTCCTTTTCATTTCCTATATTCTGCAAAGAAATCTACTAATGGGGATAATATTTAAAGGTGGAATTCACCCCAAAATAAAAATTTGATCTTGATCCCTTTGCGCCATCCAAGTCAGAGCCCCATTAATGTTTGTTGGACCAGCAAACTACCTTGTTTATAGGACTGTCTCAGGTGTCTCTCAAACTAAAATGAGAGACATCTAGAACCTCATTATTAAAAACAAAACAGGAAATATTAAGGGTAAACATTAAATATTTGGTCCCATAGTGCAATTGTCTGGCAACAAGACACTTTTTTTTTATGATGCACAAGTTGTTTGCTGTGTTTTGAGGTGTAAAGTGATCTTTTCAACTAATCCTCTCTTCTCTACTGTTCCCCTGCCTCCTCGCAGTGAAGCAGATGAGAGCTGTAAAAAGCACATGGAGAGACTGCTGAACATCTGGAAGGAGAGGAGCCTCTACAGAGGCGACTTCATTCAGCAGCTCAAACTGGCCATAGAAGACTCCAACAGCCCAAGGCCTTCAGGTTAGATAGTGTGTTACGCCTGTTTGTGAATGTATACTGTGTTTGTTATTGGTGAGCGATACCACAAAATTTGATTTTGATGCAATACCAAGTAAAACCAGGGCCAGGATCACTTATATTGATACCAATACCTTTTATTATTAAAAGCAGCTAATGTAATATGTAGGGGAGAGAAGTATGTCATGATTTATGAGGTAAATGCATCATTGATAAGCCGCTTCTGAATATATTTGAATTACAACTGTAATTACCAGTAGTACCGACGCTTCAGGTGTCGATCTGCTCACCCCTAGTGTTTGTTTCTTAAAACCTTTTGCACTGATCCATACTGCACATTATAGCAGAAGAATCCTAGAAACTGTAATGGTGTTAGTTTTACATACTGAAGGACACTTTGAGAGTCCTAACTTTTTCCCTTTTGTCAGAGGTGGAATTGAGAGTTTTGATTACTTAATTTAAAAATGGTTGAATGGTGACTTACCTGCCATTTTACTATAACTTTGCTTTTGACAAAATTTCAGGATTTTTTTCAGAATTACCTAAAAGTTAATGTCTAGTTTGAAATTCTATTTAACATTCAAAGAAATCATAAAAAAGCGAACAATTTCATGATATTGTTGGTGTTGCGAAGAGGTTAGTTTTGTATGCTGTTGTCTCATATATAGTATAATATGTAGGATTAACTACATACTTGAGTGGTATTGATAATATGCTGGTGTTTTTCCTGGTCTCTAAACTTGACTCTGCAGAAGAGAAGAAGGCTGTGAAACGAAGCTATCAGAAGATCCAGGAAGAGGAAGACGATGAAGACGACGACTACCGAAGCCACATCTCCCCTTGCAATGCAGACACCTCCGCAACCCAGCTGGTAGGAGGCCAACATTGCACCTGAATGGCACAAAATGCAGAAAAACTCCTCGCTTACAATTCATGTTAAAATGTTGCTTGTTGCTCTTGCATTTCACTCTTTTCCCTTCGCACCGCTGTCCTTACTTTTCTACATCTCTCTTATTCTTCCACTGTGCCCCCTCCTCCCTAACTCCTGTTAACTTTCTACCTCTATTCCCATTAAACACACTCTGACACACACACTTTCAGACAGAGGAGCTGGTAAAGGCCCTGCAGGACTTGGAGAACGCAGCATCAGGCGACGCAGCAGTTCGTCAGAAGATCGCCTCGCTGCCGCAGGAAGTCCAGGACGTTTCCCTGCTGGAGAAAATCACTGGTAAGACCTGAGAGCCTTTTTACAGCATGGGTTTGCAGTGGTCTTATTTTTGAATTTTATTCATTCACTCATTATTGAAATATGCTTCTGAATCTTATTTGTTATATTTTAAAATTCATCACGTAGCTTTCTTGTTCAATTTCTGTATCAAGTGGCACTGTCTCTGTTGAATTTTCCAGGAGTTGTGGTGAGGATTGTCAGATGGATTTTTAAAATGAGAAAAAAAGATTACAGTAACAAGTAATATGATTCAGCTATGGTAAAAAATCTAATGCAAATGCACACACAAAGAACAAAGTCAAATAAGATGAGCAGTGAAGAACAATAAATAAAACAATGCATACAGTGTTGAAAGTAAACGATGTAGGTGTTACAGATTTTTACAGTCAGTAAGTTTAGTCAGTTTATAGCAATATCCTGTACATGACCTTAAAATGTGAATTGTGTCCACATTATAGTGATTATAATAATTTTATTTGTATAAAACTCTTATAAACACAGGTTATAAAACAATAAATGTTGACCAATATAGGACAAAATATACAGTACTAAATAAAAATATGATAGTAAACATGAATTGAGTAAAGGCACAGAAAAAAAAGGTTTTAAAAGAGATTAAAAGGTTTAAAGTTATGCCCTGTACATAAAGAAACTAAAAATACATGTCATTCTGTGACCTTAACAACCCACTTTGGCGCCAATCTAGACAAGGAGGCAGCAGACAAGCTGTCGAAGACGGTGGATGAAGCCTGTTTGCTGCTGGCGGAGTACAACGGCCGACTGGCTGCGGAGCTGGAGGACCGGAGGCAGCTGGCTCGCATGCTGACTGAATACATCAGTAGCCAAAGGGAGGCGCTCATGGAGAGGGAGAAGAAACTAGAGGCAAGGCACCGCATACACAACCAGCATACTGAGAACTGAGACAAAGATCTCTGTCTGAATCTCTTTGTGTGACAGTTTCTCCTTCACTTTTTTAATGAATATAATAGAGCAAATTGGTCATTAAGAGCATTAATGTCTACACTTTTGCAGTAAGCACCTTGGTAATTTACTTATTTTCTATTTAAACTGTCATTAAAAGTTTTTGGGAGTCTTTAATGCTTTAATGTAAGCTGATTAATCTGACAGGCAACCTGTAATTGAAACGGCAAAGATCTGAATGTAGTCAAAGTTTTGCCTTTTTGAAATCTGGACATGTGATACCAAATGGTTTGTGCACACACAACTCAGAACTCATCAGCACCTGCCATGTTAAAGTGTAAATCCAACAGCTGGTCAGATTAGTATTGTTCTATCGACTATTTTTGTAGTTTTGGCCATAATTCCTTTTGGTAATATTGTTGTACTCACCATTAGTTGCTTACATCTGGTAACATGGCGACATCACTAAATAGAAGTCAAACAGGGCAGTCAGACCATCAGCCGAATGGTAAAAATCATAACCAAAAACTGTATATTGTAAACATCCACCACAGTTTATAGACAGACTTTCTGGTTCATCTTTGACTTGCTACACTTACTATAGCTCGCACATAGTTTTCCTTTGAAATGAGGGATTAATAGTGACATTTCAGGTGCATCCACTTTCAGTTTTACCTCCAAGTCAATCAAGTGGTTGAGTTAATCTAGCTTGTTTACAACTTTTCTGATCGTCTGACTGCTTGTATTTCCTTCCCATACATGTTTCCAGATTTCAGAAATGACTTTGAGTACAGTGTAGTGCCAAAACTACACAAATAAGACCCAAGTTGTGATGCACCTTAATTACCTTTTAAAGCCACATACTGTATTTATAAGACTTTCGTGATAACTGTAGTTTGAAAATAAGTAATGAATTTTAGCTCATACCTGTGCTGTGTCATCTTGTCCTCCCCAGGAATATAAGCAGAAACTGGCGAGGGTGACCCAGGTTAGGAAAGAGCTAAAGTCCCACATCCAGAGTCTCCCTGACCTCTCCCTCCTGCCCAATGTGACCGGGGGTCTGGCCCCACTCCCCTCGGCCGGAGACCTCTTCTCCACCGACTGAGAAGTCTGTGCCCAGACACGCTACCCCCATGCCCCTCCCCACCCAAACCCAGCGCCCACGTTTGATTCACACAATACTTCTAGCTGTGTCTCAAGCCAGAGGACACATGTGGTCAAACCTGCAGGACAAGAGGGAGGAAGGGACGTTTTGAAGGAAGGTTTGGTGAAATCAAAACGCTCTGCAGAGGAGAACAGAGACTCTGTCAGCCTGGATTTTTCAAGCACTTGCTCGATCGACAAGGATTCCACTCCACCAGCTCGGAACGAGTTTGTTTCCCGTTCGTTTTTATTTTTATTTTTAAAATCCTGGAAATGTCAGTGATCTAGGAGGAGAGAAGGGGTAAAGAAGCAAAGCTTAGGCAGGCATAAATGTTGACGTGTCAGTCTTTCTGTGTGGTATATTTTGGATTCAGTGAACAAAGGTGGGCCGTTTGCTCTCCCAGTGCTCAGAGGTTGTGACTACACTGTGAAGAGGATGTACCATTCATTAGTTTTATTTTTCATTTGGGGAGGCTTTTTATTGACACATAAGTCTGATAGGTGGTTTTGATGTGTGTGTGTACAATTACCGAAGATATTAAATTGGGTTCAGTGTACGTTAGTTTTTTGGTTTCTCATGGTCAGCAGCTGTGACTCAGCACACTCATTTCAGTAACACTTTATAGAGACAGTATGGGACAGCATCATCCTCATAGTTTAAAGTCAATCGACAAGTCTGGTTTTTGTGTGCAATTCAAAGTGCCCGTTCGTTTTCACGCTTTAATTTGGACAGACGCTTGAAGTATGGAAAGGCTTATGTTATTGTGTACTAGACAAGGTTTGAGTTTTACAAAACAAATCCTGGAAGTTTGAGGAAACAATTCAAAACACAGAGTTTGCTTTCCAATAAACTGCCTGGTCTTTAGTTGTATGAAAAAAAATGTATGAAGCGCTAAAACTCAAAAATACAATATTTTCTTAGAGGGCAAAAAAGATGAGAAAAACTAAAGAGAAGTGTTAAAGATCATTAAGTTTTAGTGTGTGTAGAGCTGGGAAATATGGAAATAAAGAAATATCAAGATACGTTGATCAGATGAAGACCTTTCTCTGATGTTGTCCAGTTATATTCATTACATTAGATGTAACGTGAAATGGACTGGAGCTGTCATTTTAAGCTACATTCTCAAGTATTTAAGAAAGTTGTGTTCAGTGATTCACAATATTAAATTCCTACAATGATATTAAAATGATGAGTAATAATTTATTCATATTGCTCAGTTCTACCTGTGTGTAGATGTCCAGTGATTGAATATTGTATTAGAAAGTAGCAGCAACAGGTTCACCTCTGCAGTCCCTTTCTCAGGTTTCTTTTTTAAAATGAGGCGACAAACCACATTACAAATCCCTTAATTGAGATATTAAGGGCAGGAAGTGTGAGTTAATCAATTTTGGTACAAAGTTTTGTCATGATTTTGTGGACAGTTCTCTGTCAAGGCCAGAACAATATGTATCATTTGTTTAGCTCATTTGATTTTCAGTTGTCTGTATACAGAAAGGAAAAATTCATTTGAGAAGTTTTATGATAAAAAGGTCAGATGTTTACTTAGATCACAGCTCCAGCTGCTGGAGTGTTTTCTAAAGTTAAAGAAGATTACAGTTGCTGTAATTTACATGCCGATGCAACAAACTCGGGCAAAAAATGCTGCTGCAAATCCTTTTCCGTAAACTGATTGATTGTTGTCTCCTGGCAGTCTGAAACCACAAAATATTTCAAACGGCAGGTAAAAATGTGAATCACAGCCGCTTCTTTAGCAGTGTTTCTTAAACCAAAGGTGTGGATGTAATCATTAGTCACTGTTGTCACAAAACAGATATTTTGGGCCTGTTTTTGGTGCATTAAAGTGACCACTAATGTCAGGTAAAGTTTTTGTGGCTTTGGATGTTAGATGTTTTAAGTTTAAAGAACAGAGAGCGGAGGAACTTTCACCCCATTATTTGGTTCAGTTTGATTAAAAATAATTCAACAACAAATTAAAGAAAAACACAGAAAGTGTTCAATACAAACACTGTTTGCCAGGAAGGATTGCAGCAACATTTTGACCCAGGTGTGCTTCACTGTAGAAATTAGTTAGATCTTTTCTTACCTACTTGCCGTGTGGTATGTTTCTCTTTGCAGAATCATACTGTACTGCCAGGAGGACTCTACCAGTAGGGGTAGTGTTTTTCTGTAATGAAAGTGATTCAGATGATGCCAATAAACTGGAACCATTTGAACAAATGCTCTGTGTATTTTGCAAGAAGTGAAATCATACAGCTATATAATAATTCTAGGAGCGAGTCTCATTATGTCACTGATTAGTCTTTGGTGATCACTATAAGCAGGGTTCTTACAGCTTTTTGAGTTAAATTCAAGCACTTTCAAGGTACCAAAACAAAAACATTTTCCAGACTCTCAAAGCCTTTATCATCACATCTAAATTGTTACTATAAATGCCAGGGATCATTTAATTTCAAATATTTAAAATGATTGTGTAGATGAAACGCCAACGATTATGTTGAAAATCAAGCATTTTTCAGAGTATATTCGAATTCAAGCATATGCCTAACCTTGAAAACATAACGGTTAAAATTAACCATTTTCCAAACTTTTATGACTTTGTACAAACCCAGTATAAGATAACAATAGTGTTTCTGAACCATGGGATCAGGTACAGTACAGTTCTATGAATTACGTGTGTGTGTGTGTGTGTGTGTGTATATATATATATATATATATATATTCAGAAAAAAAAAACTTGAGAAACCTAATAGTTTCCTCAAATTCTGATCTTAAGGAAACTTCAGAGTAAATAAAAACATATTTTTTCACACATATACCTCATCTACTTGTTCCAACAGCTACTGTACATGATACATACACTGACTGACAAATTCAAACATGTCATCTATTTATAGCTGCATCATTACATTGTAAACAAATTCCAGATATCCTGTCCATCACTTTATACACATTTCACTGTAGCTGGGTTTTACATTCTTAGAAAATTAGGATAATTTAGGACCAACACAAGAATAAGAAAAAAAAAGAGTTTTTACAAAGATGAGCTGTCTAACATTCATTTGTAATTGTGGACATTTACTTCCTGACATTTCTGTTATTGTTGCTGTCAGGAAACTTTTGGGACATAAAACTGGGTCACAGCCCAGAAAACATTGAGAGTCACTGAAGAAGTCATCTTCTTCTCACAAGGCCCACCTTGTGAGAAGTAACTCTCACTCTCTCTGCCTCTCACAAAACTCACAAAGCTCTAAAACTGATTTTTCATCAGGGTCTACCCTCCATACTTTCTCCACCTTAACAAGACCACTGACATCACACCCAAGGAACATGGTTTTAAAACACAATCTCATGACTAACCGCAATGGCAAGTGTTGCGAGAACTTGTCATTAGAATGGTGCTTGCTGTTTATGAGAAGACGTTGTGATGTCATAATGATCCATTCTAGAATCCTGTCATGACCTGTGTGAGTACACGCAACTCTCACACACAACTACAGACCCTTGTTGAGAGTCAGGAGAGAAACCTGCGCCTAAGATATAAAGAGAAAAAGTTCTCATATCGAGCAAAAATGAGTCAAAATAGCTCAGTGTATAATGAGCTCCGTCTGGAACAGCAGCTTTGTGACGCAGTGATCAGAGTGGACAACGTTGAATTTCACGCGCACAAGATCATCCTCTGTAACTGCAGCCCGTACTTCAGGTGAGCTGGTTATCGGGTGTTAATAGGGGGATGCTGCTGAATTTACCTTGCTTGAATAAGCAGAAAATTAGCAGCAAAAATGAACTGTAACACAGCCCAATATTAATAAGTGACACTGATTCATGGAGAACCAAGCAGGTAAAACAAAGTAGTTTGAACAATATATGCAGATGAATATGTGAAATATTAGTACATTTAAAAAAAGTTTATACTTAAGGTGAAGTTATTATCACATTATCCAAATAAATAAATCTCGACAATGTAATACTGGTAAACACAACAGACACCATTAGCACTGATTATGATCATTATGTGATTATGATGATGTTTGGAGGTACAATTTGGGTATTTCTCAAAAAAGAGAAAACCACATTACATGACAAACCACACACCATTCTGGATGTCAGTATTTCAAATGATTTCATGATTTTCTTCACAGCTTCAAAAGGCTCACTTTACCTTAAATGTAAAAAGACGCATTATATTGCTCATTAAATGCAATTTTCAGATTACCAACATCATCTTTTCTGTGCAGCTTAAATGCACTTGTTCACATCTGTTCTGAAAAGTGCAATGTGGGGTTTATATTTATATTATTAATTTATTTAGTGTAAATATGAAGGGAAAACTTGGACCATTTTATTTTCAATCCCTTGTTTTGCCTCCTTCCTGGCCCACAGAGCCCTCTTTACCCACTGGTCAACCCCAGACAGTCGGGTCTTTGACATTCCCAATGTGTCACCTGACATGATGAAGCTCATCATTGAGTTTGCCTACACTGGCTTTGTTCCTGTGACGCAAGAGAATATACAAGAGCTTTTTATAGCAGCAGACCGGTTCAATGTGCAGGACATCATCCAAGCCTGCAGTGACCACCTGGAGAAGCAGCTGGCCCCACAGAACTGCATCGGCATCTGGTGGTTCACAGACGTCTACTACAACCCTGAACTGAAACACAAGGCCTCCCTCTTCATACTGAATCACTTTGAGGAGGTTGCTGCCACCTCAGAAGAGTTCCTACTGCTCTCTGCAGGGGAACTTGTTAAAACCATTGAGAATGACCAACTCAATGTCAAAAGGGAGAAGACGGTGTTTGAGGCCATCCTTCGCTGGATTGCTTACGCACCTGAGGAACGCAGAGAATACATCTCTCTGCTTTTGTCCAAAGTAAGTGAGGGATGAACAATTACTCAGCCACCACTACATTAACTTTTGATTTGCATCTTTTACATCGCGCTAATGGTGTTATCATGAATACAACAGCATGATCAGGGCTATAGTCAACGCCCTCTTAGTAAAGTAATATATAATATATAGTAATATATGAATAGATGTTTGAGAAATGAGAAAATCAGGGTATAGTTCTTTAAAAATTAAAATTTATTTTGTGAACATTTTGGAAGAATTTGGTCTAAATCTGAGTTAAAAGTATAAGATGGCGACAAATACAAAACATCAGTCAAGTGGTGTGGACACAGGACTGAAGTTCTACAGCCCTGACAATTGTGATGTTAAATTCATGAATTACAGTAAATAAAATAGTGTGTGTAAACAGCCTCCAGGTGAACGATGTAAAGAATATTAGAATATAATGTATTTCCAAATAATCTACCTCATCTAACAAATCTTTTCAGACTAGAGCCAGAAAGATACTGGATTGTTTTAGGCTGATACCGATATTTGACTGTTAAAAAAATCCACTAACAAAATATTTTTAATCAGGATAATTTAAATTTAGTATTATTTAAATAAAAACAACTGTGACAAAAATACTTTTTTAGTTAAAAAAACAAAGTTGTCAATGCTCTCTAGTGGACAAACTATGTATTTGCAACATTGTTTTTAAATGAACTTAAATGTACATGTTTGGCATTTCTGTACTGTAATTTCTTGTTACTTAAAGGCTATAGGCAGTATATGCTAACACGATATATCGGTGATAAGCTAAAATTAGCAGATAATATCAGCCATGCCGAAGTATCGGTTGGGCTCTATTTTAGACAAATGAATTCCAACTTCTGTCCTCGTGTCTCTGTGTAGGTCAGGCTGGCTTTGATGAGTCCAGAATACATCATAGACAGCGTAACAGAAAACCACCTGGTGAAGGCAAGTGACGAGTGTCGACCAATTCTCCTCAAGACCTTGGAGGCCATGCTTGACCTCCGAACAAGGAGGTTCTCTGACTCTACGTTCTGTAACTCTTTGGCACGTCCACGACTGCCCCATGCCATCCTGTTTGCTGTTGGAGGCTGGAGTGGGGGCAGTCCCACCAATAGCATCGAGGCGTACGATGTCCATGCTGACCGCTGGGTCAGTGTTCCTAACAATGAGGAGGCTCCCCGGGCCTACCATGGTGCTGCTTTCCTCAATGGATCACTTTACTGTGTTGGTGGCTTTGACAGTGTTGAACAATTCAGCACTGTGCACAGGTTTGATCTGGGCACACACACTTGGCAGGAGGTGGCGCCAATGCATTCGAGCCGCTGCTATGTCAGCGTAACTGTGATGGACGGGTACATATACGCCATGGGAGGTTATGATGGACATGATCGACTAAAAACTGCAGAGCGCTATCTGCCCAGTACCAACCAGTGGACTTTAATTGCGCCCATGAACGAGCAGAGGAGTGACGCCAGTTGCACAACCCTCCATGGCAAGGTGGGTGGAGCTAAAGAGCGGCTCGGAATAACTAAGATAGCTCTGTGTTAGGGCAGGGAGAGCACAGAGGTTGCACATTTCTAGTTTGACTCTTTGAACAATTGAGCTTGACTAAAAGAAAAACAGAAAGTTAAGGTGAACAAACCTCACTAGATTATTTAACTAGATTATTTAGATGGTGCTACCAAGAAGCAATCATCACAACACATTTCAACTTTGAAGGCTAAGAAAGAAAATATTGTTCTCAAGCCAAAAAACAAATGTCAAAACAGCATTATTCATCCAGCATTTAGCATCACATAATGCAGTGTTGCCTCTTTTTTTCTATCGGCTATAACTGGCTAGTTTGTGCCCAAAGGTGTGGAGATAAGTCTAGAAAACCCATTTTGTACCAGATACTAGGTTAATGTTTTTGAATAGTTGTCTTCACTGAGAGTCTTTAAAATATGACTTATTACCTCTTTAATTCTCTCCAGGTGTACATTTGCGGTGGCTTCAATGGGGACGAGTGTCTGTCATCGGCTGAATGTTACAACCCAGAGACCAACCAGTGGACCCTGATCGCCTTCATGGGCAGCGGGCGCAGTGGAATTGGGGTCGCCGCCTATGCAGGCCATGTCTTTGCAGTAAGCACACTGCTGGAACTCAGAAAACACAGAAACACTTTAAGACACAGAGGCATGAAAACATGTTGTTAGCAGAGGTTTCAAATAGGGCTAAGACTGATACATTAGTTTGACAATTTTGATCTTTCACTACAAATCGAGTCAAGTCAGCATTGTGTACCGCTGAGGTTTGTCCCTAAAAACTTTTACATTCGTTTGTCAGGTCAAACAAGGAATTTGAATTTGTCAACTTGAGCTTTGGAAAATTGTAATGGTCATTATTCACTATTTTCTGATATTAAATAGACTAAACTATTAATTGAGAAAAAAAATCAGCATACTAATCAATAATCAATGGACAGAGTCTTATTGTCTACAAGTTGTATGTGAGACTCCACGCTGCCTTGAATACAATTTTGTGCAAAACAGAAAATTCTTATAATATTCTGGCAGTTGTCAAATAAAAAAAAAAACATATTGCCAGAAAATATCAACAATCAACAGTTTTACTCCAAAATGTTTGTATCAGCTGCCTTCTACTTTTTATCTTAACTACTACATAACTTTATTTAAGGCAGACATTGAGGTCAGGTGCCCTTCCTTACAAGGATGCTGAATATAAAATGAGACACAAAAAGACTTCTTATTTCACCTTTTCTCTTATAGGTTGGCGGTTTCAATGGAACCAGCCGCCTGCGCACTGCTGAGGCCTACAACCCCCACACCGACGCCTGGCACGCTGTGCCCTCCATGCTGAACCCCCGCAGTAACTTCGGCATCGCAGTGATCGATGACCGCCTCTTTGTGGTCGGGGGCTTCAACGGCTTCACCACCACCCTTGACATCGAGTGCTATGATGTCGAAGCTGGTGAGTGGTCTGATGTCCGCGACATGGAGATCTCCCGCAGCGCCCTGAGCTGCTGCGTGGTGCACGGACTCCTCAACATGGCCGAGTATGCTGCCCCTCGTCCCTCCCTGCAACACTCCGATGAGGAGGGGGATGAAGTGGAGAGATCAAGCTCCTTCTGACTATGAGCCGTATTGTTCCTTAAATAAATGTCTTTATGCATGAAACTACAGCGGGGCTACTGTTATTGCAGTAATTACAAAAGATTTTAAGTTTGTGTGACAAGCCCTGATGACCATTGAACTCCCTGTTAAACGGTGAAAGAAAAAAACAACACACAAAGTGAGACTTTATTACTTTACAACAGCATTAACCTTCATGGCTCCTACTGTATATTTCATGTCTGTTACATGCACTAGGTGGCTCCAGCCAGTCCCCTGATCCAAAACACTCAGTACTAAACAAAGTACTAAACTAATACTAATATAAAGGGGAGAACTGCTGACCATGACTGGGGAAACTGTTGGGCAGTGAAATGAGCGCTCTGAGGAACTCCTGAAGCCAGCCGAGTCTTTGGGGGACGCGGACCCTGAGAACTTGTGCAAAGCCTTGCCGTTGGAAGTGAGTTCACCAGGCTCATGTGTATTTTGTGGACTTATGACCATGTCCCCTGGGGTGTCTTGTGGGGGATACAGTTGGAACATGGGGTGTCAGGGCCTGAGGGAGTGCCAGACTCTCTGACACGTCATACTTTCTATATTTTACACAGTTATGTAGAGCCCAGTTGATACTGGATTTTTGAGGCAGATATAGATATTTTAAGTTTTAAAAAAAAATTGACATCTCTAGCATTTCTGTACTGCAATTTCTTGTTACTTATCAGTCGACAAATACACTGATACCAATATATCTTCATTAAGTGAATATCGGCCGATATACGTGGCCTGGGACATTTATCGGGCTCTGCACCATAGACTGTATGCTCTACACACAAGGACTATACTACTCCACCTAGCTACATGCATTACCTACATGGTAAGGATGTGTGGCCTGTTCACAGCTGCCTCACTAGATTACAGATCAACCCATATGGTCCAAAAACAAATCAACACAATAATTACATCTTGGTGGATAAGGGAACAATAAACTCCCTCACAGAAGCAAAACAAATCACATACTCCTCTTGAGTTTAGACCAATTAGCCTACTATATGATATAGCCTTCCATATTGCAAGAGATAGGCTGCAATAAATCTGTAAGTCTCCTCAGTCAGCAACACACAAGTGCAAAGAGATACCTACACTAAATATTTTCTTCCCCATCTCATTCCACTGTACTGAAGTCGAGCTTTACACAGACTAAGACAACATGATCTTACCTTCGTGCGGATTTAAGAGCCCACTGGTCGTCAGTCTCTTCAGGTTCATCAGATGACCTTCGTGTCAGGTCCTGATGTGAAGAATTAAGGCTGCAATTTAATAAAGAAACAAACTAAAAAAAAAAAAAAAATGAGAACAGCAACTCCTGTGTCTGGGTGGTATGGAGACGTGGGCAGGAGTTTTATTTTATCATCTCCCATGTCAACCACTGCAGGAGTAGAAATAAAAATGGATTGTTTATTAGTTCATGAGAATTTATACACTCCACTTGAGCAGGAAGGTTAAGGCTTCATCTCATCTCAGTAGAGACTGCATACTTTACTGAAACATTTGCATGGAAGACAAACCCACCACAACAAATAACACCAAGCCTCCTTCATTTTGCAAAATTTTATTTTTAGTTAGCAAATTGGATTTTTTTCTTCACCACCAATAACACGATGCTTCCTAAAAAGAGGTGAGGAGGCGCTGCTCCCTTAAACAACTGCTTTACTTACAGCTTTGCCGGCAGTGGCTTTACTGTCATGTTTAAATGTAACGAAATCAAAATAAATACACCCTTATTAATCATTCAAGTAAAGTAAATTTGTTTATGTCAGTATCTTATTATATGGTTAGTGGATGTGGATCTTTGTGTTTAGTAAAACAATTGCAATTAAGAAAAAATATATATTATTGTGGAAAGTAAAATAGTATAGTATAGGTCAGGGGTTTTCAAAGCCTGAGACTGTGGTGTGTCTCTGAACTAACCCCTTTAACCAAATCACACACATTTAGGCTATTCTATGTGATTACTAATGTAATATTTTTTCACTTCCATTCACTGAGTCTTCCCTAAAACTGTTTGGAGCCCCCATGGGGTGGCCCGCCTCCCACTTTGAAAACCTCTCGTATAGGATATCCTAGTATTATATATAGATAAAAGAATAAGTGGATTAAAAAACAATAATGCCTCAAGTTCCTATGCCAAGGGCAACCCTGTAATCTCCAAAAGCAGCTACTGTTGTTAGACGTCTGTACTGGCAAATTCCTTCGCAACAACATTGATGAAGCTCTTGATGTTCCTCAGTTTGTCGCTATCAAAGTTCACCAGCAGCACACCTGAGCCAGCACGAGTGGGACTGAACTCAATGCTGGCCTTGGCTTCCTGTTTGGGGCCCACAGCTCCAATCCTGCAAGAATCATCCACCATATACAATGAGCATCATCAGTTTTCTGCTTATCTCTATTTTTATGTGTACAGCTCAGAAAAAAACTGTTTCAGTACAAGACATTGGCATCCATTGTATAAATACCATTAGTTTTTAAGATATTCTTACTCTAACTGTGATTATGGGTATATCACTGCAAATCACAGGACAGCATCTTATACTTAGAGCTGTATGTAAATTGTTTTTATTACAGTAATAGGAACCATTTTGTGACAGGTGCAGGGAAAGGTTCACTGTGATTTTGGGTTCATTTGAGTTTTGGTAGGCTTGCCTTGCCTTGAAGCTACATCACAATCACTTACAGTACAAACACCAGCTTGTGCATTAAACTTTAAATAAACTGTAATGGGAATTGGGTTACACAAGTAAAATCTTAAAGTACAAAAGAGTAGGAAAGCATAGAAATGCTAAAAGAAATAATTGACACAAAAATCTGCTCATAACGGTTGTGATGGAGTTGACATACTTTGCTGTTATGGGTTTGCCATCAGTGAGGTCGACCACCTCTACGGTGAAGCTGCAGTCCTGCAGCGGCTCTGGTAAAGAGTTCAACATGGTCAGGTCTGCCGTCACAGACTGGTTCACTGTGGCTTCTCCCACCAGCTGCAGAGAAGTGTTCAGGTAAACAGGTTTCATCATGTGAGAGGTGGTATAATACTGTAAATAATTAAAATGATGTGATAATAAACCGTACAATTAAGTAAAGGATTCAAATGACCAAACAATGCAAAAGACACTTTCAACATTTAAACAGGAGGTGCTGGGGGTCAAACTACCATCCCTATAATTAATGGCTAACCTGCCGTACCAACCTACCACTGCCGCCTGTTTGGCTCAGGTCACTTAGCCAATCAACAAAATCAATCAACACAAATCAACACAAAATAAACTTTTAAACAATTATAACAAACTTCTACAGGTACAATTCTTTGGATTACCAATTAGTAGGTAAAAAAGTTTAAAAAGTCAAAGACCATAGGTTAAAAAGTCAATACAATTTACAATTATTCCTGTTTCCTGAGGTACCTTGCATTTCATATAAAAACAGATCAAGTTGGTCCCCATGTCCACCACAGAAGACATATTAAATGCATAAACTGCTCAACAGTTGTTCGAACCTTTATTTACCTAAAACAAAACGTTTTTTAGCTTCAGGAATATCCTAAATCCATATTTTAATCACAGACTTACTCCTCTTGAAAAGGTAGAACTCATGTTTCAACACTGCAGGTTACATGGCCATTGAAATGCAGATGAGAGAATTAAAGGCTCCATACTGTATGACTCTAAATGAGTTGCCTGGAGATGAAAAACCCACTGATCTGGTTCAAACAAATGCAGCACTTCTTTGAGAACCGAGGAATAGGCCGATAACAGATTTGAGGTACTTCAGAGAAATTGTTAAAAAAGTTCCAATCTTACTTTCAAATGCATTGGTCGTTTTAAGATACAGTGGTACTGGGCACAGTACCAAGTGATATATGGTCAAAGACAGATAAGAGTGACTAATAACAAAAGGACAGGACTAATGTTTACAGTAGTTTACAAAATGGGAAAAGATAAGTTCAAAAAGAGATAAATCTATCACTTTATCAACCCTGAGAGATTTGTGGCTATAAGAATTAGAATCTCCATCTTTGCAACAGAAGTGTAGAGTGACCCTCGCTCTACTACCCAGTTGACCCACAAATCACCTTAAAACCCTAAAAACTTTTAGTGATACAACAAAATAGTGTTTGGACCTCTGGGCTGTCCACATTTCCAGACCTAACAGCATACTCACTACTTAAGCCTCCACCTGGCAAATATAAAATCTCCACATAGGCTCTCTGATTACAGTACAACTTTTATAAGCATGCTTTTATATGCGTATATGCTTTTATAAGCTTTTATATGCAACATTGCAATTGCAGAGTGATCCAGATATGATTGAGAAACAAAAGGACATGCAGACACTACAGACAGACAGGAAGTGATAATATAAAACTGTACTATATTATTGTACAGTTTTCTATTGGTAAGAAAAAAGGTTTTACTAATATTATTATTAAACGTCTGCTGTGCTTTGAGCTTATGTGTGCTGATTTCTTGCAACTAAAGTTCTGTTTTGGCCAGGATGTAAAAATTCACTATGGGTTTATGTAACACTAAAGACCATTTTTATTGCTAATAAATATATTTATTTCACCTATCCATCGCCCATACCTTGATCTCTATGTCTGGCTCATCAAGCACAATGGTCTTCTCAGCCTTTTGGTAATATGCGGTCGGCTTGTCCACGGTGATGGCTGTCAGCTGAATCAGCCTGTCAGAGGTGATCACTGATCTATAACGGTCATACTCCAGTCGGAGGGACAGACGCTTTTCTGAAAAACCACATGTATTATATACATATTAATTAGGTTTTTAAAACTATTTCTATGCAACGATGATAATAGCATTTTTGACAGATGAAGGCCTTGTTTCTTAGAGGTACCTTAAAGACTAAATTCACAGCTCAGATACTGTGGTGTAAAGTGTTTACACTAAGATCAGAGCTTACCTTCTCCAGCGGGAACCTTCACCTTGTCTGAAGCAAATCCACAGCTCTTTCCTTGTTTTCCGTTATAGTGGACAGCTCTGGCAAAGAACTGGAAGGAGCAGGTCTGTGCCTCCATGCAGTTGTTAGTGAGGACAGCTGACACCTCAAAGTCCGACCCTACGATCATGTTATCAGCCAGTTTGATCTTAAGAGAGAATTATAAGATTATTCGTTTAAATGAATTCAGGACTATACAATAATATAAATTATTATATATAATTATTATATTTTATATTTCTAATTATGTATATGCAGGTAGATCTTAAGTATGTTGAAAATGATGATACTGTGGTCTTTGGAATATTATCGGCATATTCGGATTAAATTGTTTTCAAGGTCAAATGAATTTCAAAGCTAATGCAGCATAGACATAGCAGTTAAGGATTAATTAGGTTTCTATTTAAGGACACTTAATGAAACTTTTATCTTTGATGTAAACATATCACCATTCCAAACACAAATGTGACTCATGTAAAGCTGCATGCCAGTTAGCAGTATTTGACAACCACAAGTGTACTGTATGCCTGTCACACCAATGTCGGTTATTTTCAGCTTGTGACCACTGTTCCTCTTTCTTGCCACGGTTTGCCTGTTTTTGCATATATTAGCATTATTTCTGACACAGTTCCCTTCAACATATTACATTTTTTTCTGTTCTTTTAAATGAACATGTCATTCAGGCACAGATGATGTGGCCTCTTTGGAGCTCTAATGTTGTCTCGTGCAGCTTTGAAAACTTTCATCATTGTGCATATTGCTCTTTTATAGCTTGAACTGACCCACCTCTGCAGTAGCTTTTTGATGGAGCTTGAGAGTTTAAGTCCTTTACTATGATGTGTTTTAGAGTATTTGCTCTTCTACCCCCTGTATATGTATGAACAGTAAAAACACCTTGAGATGGAGCCCTGGCTCTTCTCCTCGCTGCTGTAGCTTGTTGCGGTGTTGAGCCTTCTTATACACCTGCCTCTCCTCCTCTGAACCTGAAAACCATCAGAATCACAGATAAGTACTACAGTTTAGTTTAAGCTCTTGTGTCAAAACCATCATCATAGACATGGATCCATGCAACAAGACTACATCTTTAATTTGAGGTAGTTAAGGCTATATTTATGCAGAGTGAGAATGTATGCATGTACGTAATTGCGTGTCTGTGATTACAGTAGAATGAGCATAATTATATACACATCACATGTACTGTAGGTGCAAGGCTATTAGAACACGCCTGCACACTGACTCCAAACCACAAATTTGTTTAAATAGACAATGTTTTAATTGAAACGGAGATCCAACTGGGATCCATTTAAACACATTTAAATAAAGTTTGTGGTTTAGAGTCACATGTGTGTGTGCACATGTGACTCTGCAGTACCTTCTGGATACTTGTACTGGTGTGTGATGTCATGTCTGTTATCGGAGCCCACAGCCTTAGTGCTGATGAAGTGTCCAACAGACGTAGTTGATCCACTGAACTTGACAAACTCTCCATTTGGCAGGCGCGCCAAGTCCACAACATCGGCATTAACCTGACCCCATACACGACATGAGATAACACTGATTATGAAGACATTTCAGTCAACAGTCATTATGCCTGAAGAAAACAGGCACGGCCAGCACCTGACACAACCAGTAACAGCAGAATGAGATATTTTTCTAATTATAACCACAACAGTCAATATAGTCCATCTTAAACGTAAACCATGTACATTTTCTGTGTGTATGTCTTAAAAGTTACACTGAAAAGGTTAGAGCAAAATCTCACCTCAGCAAAAATAAAGGGAGCATCATACTTCTTGGTCAGCTCTCCTTCCTTGATGGCCCTCAGTGAGGCCGGACCACAACAGAAAACACCTGACAGCGTCACACATCCAGAGACAGGTTTCAGACACACAGTGCCTTCAGGCAATAAAATAAGCCGCTCATGCAAAATATTTTTGGTGATGAGTAATAAATAACTTCCAGAGAGAATAGGCAGGTCTAAGTATTGTAAGAGCCCTTACTGTTGTTTTACACTCAGTGTCTTAATAAAAATACAAAACCTGTGTCAACTGTCAGAAGCTGAAACTAACCACCATGGTTAAATACCATGGCATCCGCCATGCAACCCATTATGACTCATCTTTGTAGCAGTTTTGATGTAGTTACAGTTACAGTAATTTCCCATGAAGTGTTTCCATTATGTTGTCTTTGTTCTGTAACTGGTCTGCCAAGGCAGCATGAAAAGTTCACAGTCTCACATGAAGGACTTGCTTTTGGAAAACAAAACCTTTTGAATGGTTTTGGGGAAACAGAAAAAGCAACAAGACAACAGGACATTAAAATCAAAGTTTACCTTCACTTGTCTCCTGTGGGGTTGGGTCACTGGTTTGCCACCCATCAAACTCTGGCCCCAAATCAGGACGAGTCATCCAGCTGTCCACCCAAACATGGAAGTTCCTGGTAGAATTTGTCAAATAAAGGACAATAACATTACCATTTCGCTTCAACCAGTAAAATAATGCAGAAAAGACAAAAGGTTAATTCTATCGTGTAGGAAGAACGGAAGATAATGAGAGAAAGAACGTAAAACACTGTATGGATACAGTGTATGTGTAACAACGTGGTACAAATCACTATCGCACACTCACCATAACGAATCACCATTAGAAATTCTTTCACCGTTTTCATCATACAGGTATTCTATCACCAGGCTGGCGTCAGCATCGTGAGCCGATCTAAAGTTAGTAACCACTCGACATGGGATGCCCATGGCACGGGACACTGGAGGGGAGACAGCCATGCTTCATCACACCAGCTTACTGAAGCACATGCATGAGATAGCAACTGTCATCAAAGACATCACATAAAAATGTCACATGAGGTAAACGACTACAAAGCCATGAGATTAGATTCTAAATTTAAGGCTTTGATAAAAAGGTTGTATTGTGTGGCAGTGGAGGTGGATTGGAGGATGTTTTAGAGAGAAATGCAGCAGGAATCAGTACTGTTGGTATTGTATTTTACCATATATTTTTTTAAGGAATTGTTTCTATATTTCCTTAAGATGAGTGCCACATTCAGCTGGTTTATTTTAGTTTTTCAAATCAAATTTAATGCATGCAACATGACATTGGAATATCGTCTTTGTAAAACATGATATATCCAGCACCAAAGCAGCCAGAAAAAAAGGAAATAAATGCTTGGATGAATCAGTAATTTCACAGCAAATTGAAGACCAAACTAAGACTCTCAAGCACTGTGCTCTGTGCTCCAACCTGTGCATGCAACAGCAGCAAAGACCCAGCATTGGCCGTAGTGGACAGGGCCACTTTCTGCCCACTGGCCCAAAATGTCCCCGCTGCTGATCCACAGTCCTGGATGAACCCCACCTGAAATCTCTCCCCAGTTTCCCACCAGCACACCCCTGTCATCATTACTGTTGATCTGTGTGAACAGACAGAGGGGAGACGAGAGAGAGAGAGAGAAAGCATGAACAGAGAGTAGGAGGCCCATAAGTGAATGAGAGAACGGGAATCAAAGGTATAATCCTGAACATTTTCATGATCCTTTTCATTTGTTCACATTCAAGAGTGGTAAATAAATCAATTTATTAAATCAATATGTACAAGGTTTGCTTAAAGGTTTTTCATTTGCTTTTCTAACTCCATGTGTCCGCAGGTCTTTAATGTGAAAAGTCTCCTAAATGATGCTTACAATTTTGACAGCAACACTGGCTTATTTGGGACCAAGTAAATCAGTCAGTCAGACCTCAAGCTCACAATGCCTGGAAAAATTAAAGTGCAAAATTTGAATAAAATACAATGGAGAGACACCAGGCTTCTGTTTTTGAAAGCATTCCCCTGTGCCTTAAGATCATCTCTTAAGGACCTAGTAGTTAGTAATAATTAATTAGCAAGACACATAGCTGTCAGCTACCATAACTGAAATCTATGGAAAGTGTAGCGCAGCAAATACCAAAGTTTTGACAATACTATGATCCTCACTATCAAAAAAGTATAAATTGTTTTCTTCTTCAGCTTAAATGAGTACTGATAGACCAGAGCTTATGATTCTCTAGACATTAGAAGTGTGAGTTCATAATCAGTGCATACATTTAGAGAGAGAAAGTGAATCATTTTGAGGACAATATGTTTGTAATGTTGGCTTTGGGTGAGTGCATCCTAAATATATAGTGCATGATCCTGTCATGGTTATCAACATTGTCTTGGAACAAGCCTGGTACTGGTTTATTTTATAGTGGCAGCTACTGACCCAGTAGAAATAGCCCTGGATTTCTCATTTAGCTATTTTGACTTCCACTGCTCTTTGCGACCTGCTTGGAGTCCGGGCTGCACATGATGTTTAAAACTCCTGTCTTGACTGCATCTTTCTATCACAAAAGTTGCCAGGAGAGAAGAGAAAGTTTCACAAGAATGAGAGAGGTTGCCACGTAGAACAATAGAACAGTCAAAACATAAAGAGCGGACAGACGGTTTTCTGGTGTGCCATGGTAATCTCTGCTATTCACAGGCTGATTAAACAGCATCCAAAAGGTCTCATCAATTACTAAAGCCTGGACTCAGACCTACCATTGCACTCAGCACCCTGGTCACATAGACAGGATTTCTCCTGGCAGAGCAGTCCTTGTCAGCATTAGACACAAATTTGGGGTTTTCATCCAGGATCTTCAGACAGATATCCAGTATTTTTGGTTCAAACTGCAGACAGACAAAGAAATGGAGGAGACAGAAGTAGATTAGTGGAGCAGCATGTAAGGATTTGAGTCAGTTATATTTTAATTTGGTTAATGACAGTGTTATTAACATTATGTGATAAAACTATTGATAAATGTAACTGGATATTAAAATAGTGCCATGTTGATTGCTCTTTTCAGTCACAGTGAAGAAGCATTTAGAGATGATACGTTTTTCTGTGTACACTTTACTGAACTTAATTGAATGAGTACTGTTTGACACTTTGTGTACCTGTCCATAGTTCCAGGGTGTCCCTTTGATTCGTTTATATGTTCCTCTGTAGATCAGCCCATGTTGTGCTAAAACAAACTCCTGCCTCTTCTTCTCACTGCGCATGTAAACAGCATCTCCTACAGACAAAGCACCAACACATTTAGACTGGCATGGTAGCATCCCAACATATCAACATTTAAATGTTTTACGGCTGTTGTGCTAGGTGGAATATAACTTTTTTTTTTTTAACTTACATTTAGTTCTGCAAATGATGTAAACACAATGAAAGAAACACAAGCTGTGTGTGGAGCACAACACAAAATAAACAAATCATCACATAGAATTTGGAGGAAAAACAAACTTAATGTACTCACTGGGGCACCAGGCATTAAAAAGCAGGGTGAACTGTCCTAAACTGGTCTTCTGCCCTTCCTGGTCCAGAGTCAGAGAATAGACCCCTATGGGGGCATTGGGTGAGGAACTGATAGATACAGACACTGTGTTTCCAGAGGGATCATTAGTGGCTGATGCACTCCACTCAGTGTCAACTGTGGAGTCAAGTAGACCAAAGGAAACCTTAGTGTCTGATTCTTCCCTGGGTAACGGACCTGGAGAGACAGAGATGGATATGAATATTAAATCAAAATCCAGATGAGAGAAACACAAATCTTTGTGTGCACACACTGGTGATGCACTCATGCATGCATGCATACACAACCCCTCCAAATATTTCTTTCTCACACACGCATGTATAAACACGTAAACCTAATCACTGAGAAACAAGAAACTTACCAGTTTCAACGATGAGTGTGAAGCTTGTTTCACCCAGTTTGAAGTCTTTGCTGCCAGGTTTCAGATGTAAAATGATGTTGAAGGGCTGTCCCCTTCTGACAATCAAACGCTCCTCTCCGAACAGCTCTGTGTGATGGCTGCTGCTGTTTCTTTTGATGTCCAGATCACAGCGCTCAATGTCCAAGACTGTGTGAAGAGATGGAAGCACTGATCACTTTTCACATCAATTAAAAATGTTTATATGCATCATATGCAGAACAAATGTCAATAGACTAAAACTATGAAAATTTGTATTGACAATTTGATGACTTCCCTCTCAAGTTTCTTTAAAGATAAATCACCAGAAATCATCAGCAAGACAATCCCCCACGCAGATACAGTGTTACTCTGACATATCTAACGTCATCCACCATTCCTGCTCATCACATTTTCACTCTCAGATTCTTATTCAAAATAGTTTTACTCTGTGAAGTAACATAGGGAGAAACTGCATCTTCGGTTGTAGATAATACGGCCAACTAATAACATTAGAACCTCTGTTCTACAATATGAGAAAAAAGAGTTTTTCTTTCTCCTTACCTAGACTCATGTCTGCAGTGAAGTTCTTGTCCCTCGACTTCCGTGTGGAAAGTGACACTTATTGGCAATGCCCCCGACTTATTTGTAGCACATGAAACCCTGAATCATGACACTCCCACCAGTCTAGTTGTCGGCTCAGCGATTCTGTTTTTAGTCAGGAAGGCAAACAGAACACACCTTCCTCTTTTTTGTTCTATTCGACCGTGACCCATTGTGAAAGTCTGTTAATTCACACATTTGTTTTTGTGTGTCACATAATATACAATATAACAATACAACAACTAACATCAAACATATCTACATATTGATTTCAAAATAAAACCAACACAAAAAAGTTTTTTCATAAATTATTTATGCCATGTTTTGTAGCTGTAACATACTGTATATTAATGCATGATTCAACATTATCAAAATATTCTAATTCAAAATTAATCAAAAACTGATAAATTAAAAAACAGGAAATGACACATCATAAAAGTTACATTTATGCAACTTAGCAGTTTTTTTTTCCTTTTGCGAGGCAGTAAAATACTTTCCACGTTTTTCTCAGGTCAGCATGATGAGACTTTCACTTTGACTTTTTGAAGTTACTGGAGGAGGAAGATGTAAATAAGTCAACTTGACTGTGCAGCTTTTCTAATTTGGTGTACAGATCAAAAAGAACAAAACTGTTCAGTATAGACTGAACAGAAGGGACTATGAAATGTATACTTTACATTTAATAAAATTTGACCACAAAATGTATTAATTAAAAGTACACTTGTAGCCAGAAGAATACCCCTGAAACATAAAATAAAGAACTGAAAAACACACAGGGCAATGAATTATTGTGTGGAATTAGGAAGTGAAGCATCATCACAGGCCATATTCTCATGCTACTGCAAACTGTCTGGTCAACCACTAAAGGTAGCACAGAGTTCAGAGGGAAGAACTCAAAATGAAACTTATAATACCTCTTAAATAAAATGAAACAGAAGAAGAAAGAAACAAAACATCAACCTCAATGACCACACATTTGAATAAATAATAGAATGAATGAAAGAAAAAGCTGGGAAGCAAGTAAGCAATAAAAAAAGGGATAGAAAACAGAAAAAAACATGGACATCAGCATGTCATAAAAAGTTAGTGGCTTTAAAATAAAATAAACAGAGGTCAACATTATGACCTCAGTTTGTCAAGATCCTGTCATGATTTGTACTGCACATTTTGCACAGCTTACAAAAGAATGACACTTTTCATCAATAACATTAACATAACATTAAAAAGCATTTAAATAATCTGAAAATCCTTTTTGTAATGGTCATTTTCATGAGAGTAAAGCTGGAACATTGATCAGTATGGAACCATTAGTGGACCCTAAATAATAGTAAGTGGTAGTTGTGTTGCTCATTGCTAAAGATTATGATTATGTAGACAACCCACTCTTTCAAGATCTTTTCTCTCTGCATTGAAAGCATGAGTTACACAGTAATTCAAATCTAGATGTGAAAACACATACGCAAGTGGTCTGTCCCTCCTGATAAACTATTAAATACAGGACTACTGTAAGAATCTCAGAGCCAGACAGATAAAAACAAATGTTTAGAAAGACAGCAGTAGTATAAAAACGGCCCAAAAGAAATAAACAGGTAACCCTTAAAGTGTAGGAGAAACAGAATACCTTTATATATTAATTACTTTATATTAATCACTACACCATCAAATTATTTTACTTTTCCATATCTGCACACGTATCCACATGTTTCTCCATTTATGGAGAATCAACTTTAAGTTTAGGTCTCCAGCTATTTCTGGGTTTATGGCCAGTGGATATCTCCGGACTTGAACTGTATCTTGGACTAAGTTTCCCTTGCGATCTTGTAACCAAAGCAATGTAGTCCACCTGTGAAAATGGATGATGTACAATTGCTTCTTAAGCAATGTGTTGCCTGCTAGCGAATGGAAAGGACCATGAAACGCAGAGCAATACGCTTTACTTCTGTCACTGGACTGAAGTGGTCTCCCACATGTGCAGTTTGCTCTCAAATACATATGCTGGTCTTGTGTGTTTTTTCCACGCAAGCTGTTGATTAGCATGATGATAATAAATATAACCTTCTCTTGTTTGATCCCTGTATATCAATAATTGTACAGGCTGTACATCACAGAAGAATATATTAAAACATATATTTTTAATGTATCCCATGACCACATACTATATCATTCTGTGTTATTGTAGATGATGCAAATACATGCTAGTCATTGCTAAATGTATGCACGCATGTTTTAATCCAATTAACAGTATAGTGTGTAGATGTGACATGCAACATGCAGTTGAATCTGACAGGAGAGACAGTTAACCATATAAAAACACATGGTTAGTTTGCTGAGCACAATCAGGAAAAATCAGGTTCTTTTTGTGAGAGTGAACTGTTCTTTTCTTGAATAGACAGAGATATATTAATATCCATTCCCATTTTGAGCTGCTTCTGCTCAGGACATCAAACTTTTTTAATGTATTGTAGCTGTAACAGCTGATGCTTAGTTCTATATTAAAATAAACACATGGCTGGGGATGGAGATGATTCTGCTGGGGCAAAGCACCATATTCTGTGTTTGCGGCTCAATATTGCATGCCATTGCAATATTGTGTTTTTATTTAAAAAATGAGCGTGCCCAGATGAATGTACATCTCTCACCCCATGATGAATCTGTCAACCACATCACCCATGTAGCAGTCTCTTCTTCTTTTTTGCATTGGTGTTATCAGTCTATGTGATATAAGACAACCACATTTGAATAACCAAAAACACCAAACCTCAATTGCTTCAATAAATCCTTAAAAACAAGACCTTGTGAACAGACAAAGCTCACTGCGTTGTGACTCTATGAACCGTCCGTCTGCAGGGTGACCAGAAGATCTCCAACAGGACTAAACAGCTTCAGTGGACCAATGATCTGCAACAATAATCAAGGCACAAATTGTTCTTGCGACAGAGGCCATTGATAATAATAATAATTTTTCATGCAGAGATGCAGCCCAAAGTGCTTCACAAAGAAGGATTAAAAACAACATTAAGCAGAAAACAAACAATACCAATAGTAAGTAAAACGCTTAATAACAATACCATAAAATATTTAAAACAATAAGAATGAAACAAATGGCAACAAAATAAAAGCTTAAGAGCTGATCAGGTAGAATTACCTCAAAAATAAAATGTGGCTTTAATTTAGTAGTGCTTGCTCATGGTGGGAACTGTTGGGTCTCTGTAAATATAAAGAGTCGGTCTAGACTTGCTCTATTCGAAAAAGTGCCCTGAGATAACTTTGTTATGATATTGTGCTATATAAATAAAACTGAATTGAATTGAATTAATTTTTCTAAAATTTTTAGTAGAATTTATCCAAATGTTGATGTCAGAGAGACAGATAATAAGAAGAGCTCTCAAAGAACTGGGGTTGTCTGGAGAAACAGAGATATACATGATGATGAAGTGTTTGTCTGTGAAACATCAAAGCTTTGACTGCTGGCAGCAAAAAGACTAATCCTCATGAACTAGAGATCTTCCTAACCACAAGGTTATCTGAGGTGGCTGCTACTATACAAATAGAAAGGGTTTCTTTAGGAACTAAATAAAATACAGGGACGGTTTCTTAATTTTTTTTAGCAATAATTCTGAATAATGCCCCACAAACCCGACTACAACTAGAATATATCAAAATGTATCATGTGAGTGTTACTGTATGTCCTGTTTAATTTTGTTCAACTTTCCCAAGGAAAAACCCCAAATTAACATTAGAGAATAACCCTTATATTTTATATATACCTTATATATATATAATTTAAGAAAATTACATTCTTACCTTCTGCAGGATATCCAGGATTAAACTTCTGTTGATTTTCCGATTATAATGTCATCACCCTGCATTATAAGTAGATATCAAATATAATATTATACTTCAATAAAATGGTCAAAAAAACATTGCAAGTTCTGCAATGGTTAATAATAGTGATTCATCTGTTTTGGAAAATTGCTGTGCAAAAACTTTTCTTCATTGTGCTACAGAAAAGTCTTCACAGCTGCTATCACTGGAGAAACAACACGTGATTGAGAACATTTTGAGTCCTGACCCAGTGTCTTCAGCTCATACATCCAATACATGCATACATTTCACCAGGTCACATTGTTACACTTTCACCTGTACCTGAGCATTAGCCAGATGTGGAGGTTTGGGGGCGACGCCTGGTTTCTTTCTGGCAACCGCTGGTAAGCCGTTTCTCCTCAGGCTCGGGGTCCGACAAAGTGGTGGGCATGGCTTTGAACTCTGGGATACAAACGAGGAGGAATCATCCGCTTCCTCTCCACCAATGGCAGACAGGCAGCTGCGGTCTGAGCTGCTGAAGAGGTTGATGCATTCTCCAGATGATTCAGTGCTGTCCACTAAAGCAAAAACACAACTGATACTTTGAGAAACAATGAAAGCTGAGAACATTTTATGCCATAACGGCATCCAAAGATTCCTGGTATATATCGGTGGTAATGAGTGCATTGCTGTCTGCCATAGTGTCATTCTTGATGTCACCACCAGATGGTGCCAAACTAAAGAATATTCAAATCTATAGTGGCTTTAAAAATACCTTCTGATCTTCAAACTTCATACTATTTTAAGTTGATAATCATATAAACACGATCATTTGGTTTCGTCTGATTTCTATAACAGAAATCGGAAGTTTAATTAGAGTAGTATTTAACAAAGACCTAAAAACAAACTCACTCAGAGGAGGATGAGATTTCCATTGTTCACAGTTACGATGAAGATGATGCTGATGAAGATGATAATTGTTGAGTTCATTTTCAGTCACAGCCTCAGGGGAGGAGCAGATGGCAGGACTGGTCTCCACTCCCTGTGACTGGTTCCCGGGATAACCAGCAGGGGGCAGCGAGCCACGGCCAGAGGAGGAAGATGATTGGCTGAGGGTAGTGGAGGCGGTGCTGCCAGAGCCAATGGAGTGTGGTCGTGGATACTCTAAGCCCCTGTGTGAACAACACGCCACAGGGACTGACGACACACATAGATAGATGTCATCAATGAGAAAATAATGGGCTGGGTCAGTGAGCAATGAGGGCACAAGCATCACTGTTGCAGTTATTGTAGGAAAACTTTTTTTTTTTTTTCACATTGAATTACTTTGTTAGCTACCAACAACAAAATGTAAAAGATGTAAAAAAAAAAAAAAAAAACTTTTTGAAAAGAGAAAAATATGTAAAAATTAAAACAAGACTAATGCTGTGTCTGAAATTACGTACTTCCGTTAGTACACTTACATGCAGTGTACTGTGTACACTACGTACTGACTTGTGTAGTGCGTTAGTTTTGGAAATGACAATCGCAACCTTTGACCGCGTCTTTATCTTCTTTTTAATGGCGGATTGCAACCGGGCGGAGCATTATCGCCAACATTTTACCGCGATTGCCGCACTCCGAAATATCTGCCAGCACGTTTGCTCACTTGCCTTCAATTCAATTATATTAAAAATGAATAAAAAATGAATGTACTTTTACTTATAGCCGTAACAATTTCAACAATTCATTCACATTTTCATACGTTGGTGATCCCTCCCCTTCCGCTATGTAGCCAAGATGGCGACCATTGAGGGTGAGAAGTGCGCAGCGTTCCTCACTCAACTTTCTGACCGTTACGAGTACATCATCCGGGTACTCACAGTACACTGCATTTTGCCATACTTGTCAGTGTGAACGCACTTATGTACTCTAAATATTAAGTTTAAGTACGGAAGTACACGTTTTGAGACACAGCCCTGCAAGACGTTACAGCAGTGCTTTAAGCTACATGCTAACATCAGAATGCTAACATGCTCACAATGTTAACATGCTAATGTTTAGGAGGTATAAGTTTTTACCATGATCATCATTTCAGTTTAGCATGTTAGCATGCTAACATTTGCTAATTAGCACAGCTGTGGTTAATGGGAGTTTCATTAGTTTTACAGGTATTTGGTCATAAACCAAAGTACTGGACAAATTAAAACTTGAACCTGATGATGGCGCTAGATGAAAAGTCATGGGATCACCAAAGTCAGTAGGATTAATCCCATGAGGACCATGAATGTATGTACCAAATGTTGTGCCCATCCATCCAGTAGTTGTTAAGATACTTGAGTGTGGACCAAAGTGGTGGACCGATGAACCGCCACTGGAGTGGCTAAAAACATTTCTAATGTCAATTTCATAATTTACCAGAAAAGAATTACAAGAAATTCCCAAACAAATCCACAATTTAAGCACTATCTGGACTATTGCAAAATGCACAATTACTGTACATAACTACAGTAGGTCAATAGTTGAACCAGGAAGTTGCTCTGGAAAATCTAATAGACGCTTACATAGACAGTTTCAGTGATGGCATTTACATTTGTTACTTTCCAAATAAGTAGTTTAGATCATTAGTTTAAACTTGGGACTTGTGTGTGCAGCTGTGTTTTCTTGCTCTAATGAACCCTTTTATAAAACTAGAGAAGCCCCTATATCTATAATTAATTTGTTAAATAAAATGTTATTAGTAATTATTAACTATCAAGAATGATGGCACAAACACAGTCATGTGAGGTCCTGCTGTGCCATGTCTCAGTATCCTGTATCCTGACACATACCAACCCTGTAGATTTATTGTACATTATGAATAAAGTGGTACTGAACTTGGTTTAAAGGGTAAAATGTTTTCACTTAATTAGCTAGTCTGAAGAAAATATTCCAAACAAAATACACTGAAACTTAGAAAAAAAAAAAGATAGATTTAGTGTGTGCAGCTCCTTACTTCTCCCAGGCAACATAGAGCTCACAGCTCGGTCACAGATGGCAGCATCACTGGGTTGAATGTCCATGAAAGGTTTGCGGCCCATTCCCATGAACACCCTCTCCTGCATGCGCAGCTCTGGAACATAGAGTATATTCACAATATGTTTTTTAAACCTGAAAAGCACGTGCTATGCATATAAAATATGTTGTTATGTTTTATACAACCTCTACTGTGAGTGGCCTGATCCCAAAGAATCCTCTCCAGGTCGGTGGTCCAGGCTTTCTTCACCTCCATGCTGGAGGCCTTCAGGGTGTAGGTGTCCTCACTTTTCCTCCTGCGGAACCAAATCTCAAAACACAAACCGCTCACACTTGAGTTGTGGGTCATCCCGATGTCGCTCGTCTGGGAGAGAAAACACAAGGAGACACACAGAAATTACACTGATGGAAATAATCATATGTGGTTAGGTGTTTTGGTTTCACTAGGAAGCTTTGCATACTGGAGGCTCCAAATGGCTGTGAGGTGTAACTCAAAACTACTGGGGAAACGCCTGTGGAGTAGAACATACTGTATATTACGACCAAAAAAAAAAAAATAAATAAAAATAAAGTTGAGTATTAAGGCTCCAACAGACTTTTGATAAACAGGGATGTGTGCAGACCTTGAATGACTGCTTGTAGACATAAACATCGTTGCCAATATCTGTCCTCTTGGTCTTGCTGAAGAGGACGAGATCTTCAAAAAGAAAGATGCGGCGGACACATTTCTTCTTCTTAAAGAAAACTGTGAACTCGTCCTGACGAATCAGCTGGCCCTGCTCTTTTAAATTCACCTGATAGAGCAGAAAAGAAAAGAAGACTGTTAACAGTGACAGTTTATTACTGTGTATCAACCATACCTTATCTTTCATTTTAATATCTTACATCACACTCCTGGATGGCGTCCATGGTGAGCAAATCGTTGCCGTGACGCATCTGAAACCGGACTAGGTCTGCAGCGGCTTGGATCTCAGCCCTCTCCCGCTCCCTCTCACTGCTCGTCAGATCAGGCACACACGCACCTGGACCGCACACACTTTGTGCACACACGCTAGATGCGAGCAGTGTATCCTGGATCATGTCTTTTGGCCTGTATGACCCAGCCAGAGCCAGCATGTCCTGCAGCAGGAGGCTGTACTTGCTGATCCTCTGGATGGGCCTCAGCAGGTAGGATGAAAGGTCCATCATGTCCCCCAGCTCCTGCTGCTTCTTCTGTGAGGGGAAACAAAGTGGGAAAAGCTGAAAAGGTAAAGAATGGCACGGACACTCCCAGGGTTAGGGCTGTGATGACTACTGCAGCAATCAAAGCTGAAAATTTAGCTTTCAACCTATTAAAATGAAAAATTAAGGAGAATATTGGGAACATTAGGGTTCAAGTGCTCACATACAACTCAAGTACAGAACAGGATTAAAAATGGTTTGTTAGTACAAAATATGATGCTCTTCCCATGGTGACTGCACAGATCAGATGATTGAGTTTTTCTTGTGTGGTATGAGTTGCTTTCAAGGAGTGGTTTGATGACTAGACCTTCATTTAATTTAATTTTGTATTTCAGGCAGGTATACAGAAGCAATGTCCTAAAATGAGAATTTCTAAGGAAGATGGAGATTATGTACTGTAACCACAAAATGAAAGGGATGTAAAACATTTAAACATTTAAAATGGTAAAACTCTAACGCTCGTATGTTTCAGTTAAGAGAAAGACAAGACACATAAACTGACCTTGAAGATGTCATGGCGACGGTGTAGGATCAGGGCGTCTGATTGAGGTTTGTTCTTGCTGTAAAGAGCGTACAGGCCAAAATTCTCGCTCTGTGGAAAGAGCCCAAATTAAACCATATTTGAAAATGTATGTTATTAATAAGCCAGCTTTAACTATTAGTAACTATATACAGTATATCTGCAATAATAAAGAATATTTTTCATCTGATCATGATCATATGCATGAAATCCTGTTACTGTACATGTCGACTTCTGGTCTCATCACATATGGAGAAGTAGGATGGGACTATTTAGAGTTCTGTATATTACAATTAGATATTTTGCCTTCAGTTTACTAACTAATTTTTAACATTATTTCAATTGTACAATAATAATAAAAATAGAAATTAGTTTTTACAATCAGATAAAAACTAATCTAAAAAAAAAAAAGCTAAATATTTTGCTTCATACATATATCAATGAGATTTTCAAAAATGATATACTATACAATTATATTCATTACAGTTATACTGTTACTCTGCACTAACATGTCTGAGAAAGCAGCGGGCCACCATGGCGGGCTCCCTCTGGCAGGCCTCCAGCTCTGGCAGGAAGTAGTGGCCATGGAAGTCGTAAAGCTTCTCCAGGTTGCCGAAGATGACGCCTCGCTTGCCCCTGAGGTCCTGGGGGATGTCTGGCCTGTCCAGCAGGGGGAGGTAATGGGTCAGGATGTAGCCCAGCGAGCGGACGTACTCTCTCTCTGTGAACACCAGCTCCTCCAGGACACGCTGCAGCCTCCTGGTAACACAAACGGAACAAATATCTAGTCATACACAGAATGTTACCTAGTACACTACAGTACACAAATGCATTTCAATAATATAGTTTATTATCTATTTATTAGCTAGTAGTATTTGCAAATAATTCATTCCATCTTCTCATCCTTTGAATACCTAATTGGTGGGTTTTTCCTGCATCTGTACAAACAAAATAATATTAGGAAAGTTGTTTGGGGTGTTTTTAAGTCTAAGGTTGCTAGTGCTGGGTAGACTAGGATTGGTTACAAAGGCTACAGTATCTCTCTCTACTGTGTTACTGTTTTTCTCCTTGCTTTGTCTTATTTGCTGAATGATGCTGAATGATTTGATTTCCTGTTGTACTGTAATTGTTTATTGATTAGTTAGATCGGCATCAGCTCCTTTTCTTTTGAAACATGCTTGTGATGAAAGGATATTGAAAGGATAATGAATTCAGGACTATTTATTAACTTAACACCAGGCTGAAAATGTCAAGCCTGTTTCACCTCCAACCACACCCAGCATCAGTGATGGGTGGGGTCGGGTGTGGTCAGAAGTGTGCTTTGTGGCACCTGCAACCACACCAGAGTGATGTCCTGGAGTGCACTTGTACATCACTGCAGCTAGGTGAGAAAATAAACCACTGGAGGTCAGCAAAGACAAGATTTTCAGGGGGTGTTAAGTTACTCTTAAAATACTCTTGTGATCTCTTCCCTCTCCACCCATCTGTTCCCCAACTCGGCAAAATGAAAACATACATGCATTCTTACATACAATTTGGCCCTGATGATACTTATCTTAAATTATGCATCATAATCATCAATTTTCTTTTACATTTCAGCAGATGACACAGTGACATGCTGCCATTTTAAGAAACATTCCAAGTATGGATGGATTATGAGAGAAGGCCCCTGGGCACCGACATGTAAAACTCCTCCCCATCCTACATAGCAGCTCCTCTGCTGACAAACATATTTAAATTGCTTTACTAAAGTTTACTGTAGGCTAAGTATAGGTTGGGTGGCTGTATTATGTAGCAAAAAAATAAAGAAACAAAAATACAATAATTTGACTGCATTCAGGATCAGCAGGTTCTCATTACTAAAATGACTCAAATCATTATCAGGAGCCAAAAAAATGTGACTGGGATATCCCTACTTATGACTGAGCCCATTAATTTTCCAATCAGATACATAGATCTCATTATTAGCAGTCACTGTAAACAGAGGGTCTGTGTCTGGTAGGCCTGTTCTGTAATCCACTCATGTTGACAAGTAGAAAAAGAGAAGCAAAGAGAATCAGAAGAAACACTACCTGTTGTACTTCATTGTAAGCTTAGGGACAGAAAAGAGTGCATGAAATCTCATTTAGACTCACATGATTAGTAAAATTAAAGAGAAGTCATTGAATTATCTCAAACAGTCAAACCACAGAATATTATCTTGCAAAGCAAAGCAAATGTCTGATAATTAATATATTAATATATATATATATATATATATATTGCAAGCAAATTTCACCCACATGTAGTAAACTTACAGGGCATTGCTGGCACTCTCCTGTGGATTTGCCAAACAAAATGCCCCCTCATATCTCCCGATGGGCAGGCTGGAGTGTTTGCAGCATAAAGTCCCATTTCCCCCTGCAGCCCCCTGGTCACTCAAGCAGGAGTCTTCTGAGCAGAAGCTCCCGTGGCGGGAGATCTGGAACTTCTGAGCCTCCTGAAGGATCCGACAAGATGGCTGACCGTGGTGGGAGCAGGAGGACGGGGGTCGAACCCGCTGCTCTGGAGGAGTGGATGACCCCGCCGGCGTTGCTCCTGTGGTGCACGAGTCCTGGCTCACCGACCTCACTCCAAGACCTCGTCCCCATGGAAACCACTGGCAGCCGACAGTGTGGGACTGAGACAGAGCAGCGGCATCTCTCTCACTCCTGGCTCTGCTCGTCTGTCTCCTCCTCGTCTCTCTTTCTGTTTTCCTTGCTGACCTGTGATGATACAAATGGTGCCAATACTGAGTCAGAACCCAATGTGTATTCTCCCAGCAGGGCCCTTTAAGGGGTCCCAAGAACTAGACTTAAGATAAGGGAGATCAAGCCTTTGCTGTTAGGATAAAAAAAAATCCAAAGATATCAAATATGTCAGGATGAATATTAATGGAATGATGCAGCCATAAAAACATCACAGTAACCTCATAGTACTTCAATGAAGAGATGGATATGTTGTTACAGAATAAATATATGATAATGTCAGACAGAGTGGAATAAGATGATTTTTCCAACCTCAAGGGGAAATAAAAAGGGAAAACTAGAGTTTAAGATTTCCCTCTCACTATTGGTATTTTTATTGGATAATATGTTATTGTTTTGTAGAATATTATGCTTTTATTGATCTTTGAATAATTTCAATTGTGACATTTGTTTTTATTTATTGTAAACCACTTTGTAATGTCATTTTGAAACGCAAATTATGGTTGTTAATATCATTAAATTACTGGAATTTCTCTGACTGGGAACAGTACCTCTATGTTACACTGGGCCTGGCTAGCAGCTCAAAATAAGAATGAATGACAAAGTGGGTTACAACCAATATTATAAAATAAGCAATTGCAGAAAAGAAAACTACACAATCAATTTGCTCTTGCGTTTTGAATGTTTTATTTTTCTTTGACTTGATTGATTTAATTGAGTTGTGTATGGTGAACACTGGGGCGGAAAGCTGGAATATTCATGTATAACACAAAGTTTATTGATAAAATATAAAAAAGGGGTAGGACTTGATTCACTTCTTCCTACTCCTTTTCGGACATGAAATATTTATTTATGTTGTTTATTGTGAGTTTGCTGTATATTTGCTGTTAATATTATTGGTTATTCTTGTTTTGTTTTCTTACTTATATATATTTTTTTTTTTAACATGTTCGAAATTAAATCTAATCTAATCTCAACATCATCATTAAAGGTTCAGGCAGATTTGAACAAGTACTAATTCCTAACAGCAATGTTTCAGGACTGTTTGGAAATCACAGGGAACCAACTACTCTATCTACTAAATCCTAGCTGAGTGAGATGAATGGACCAACAAATTACCTGTGAGGTGACTGTGGAGCGACCTTTGACCCCTGGCTGGTTCCAGCATCACTGTGATCCTCCGGTTTGACAGTGATGTTACAGCAGGCTACAGTTGTTGAATTAGTGCTGTTGTTGCCCAGGATCGGTCTTCTCTTCCCTAAATCCACTGCTCCTGATATGATGCCCTCCCACTGCGGGTGCCGAGGTCCGGGCATTGATTGGACCACCAGACTCTGGCCTCCGGGGGACAGTGTCTGAACATTAGTGCTCACCACATCAACATAATGACTTTCACACAAGCTGCTAGAATCTGGCTGTTGGTGGAAAACCTCATCCACATCCTGAATCCTCTCCTGAAGCTGCTGCCTTGCCTCCTGGCACCTCAGCCAGGCTACGTTCCAGACCTGCATCCCCCTGGAGCCCCGCAGGGCGCTGGCCTGGGTCTTCACCTCCTGAAACCTCTCTGGGCTGAACTGGAGGAACCGGTCTTGGAAGGTCTGGAGGATGGAGCTGTCATTGCCTGACAGTAAAACACTGGTGGTGGTCAGGCCTGAGCCCTGTGCTGCGTGGATATCAGACGGGCAAAAGGATGCAGTGCTCGGTTCGGAGTCTTGGTTTTGGTGTTGTGTTGGCTGAGTGTTTATTTGACTGACACATGTTGTAGATTGGTCATGGTCTTGCATTGTGTGGATTCTCAATTGACTCTGGTCCAGGTACTCAGTGCATTCGCTGGCCAGAACTGTAGCCTGTTTGGAGATTAAGGAGGTTTTTATACATGAGAATAAAAGGGCATTTTCTTATTTTCTTTTTTTTTTTTTTAAATATCATGCCACCCTGCTCAGACAGAAGTACTGTAACCTGACTCAAATGTCAGGTTGCAATTGCACAAGAAAAAGTATAAAAGTAGTACAGATGTATGTTTTTCTACTGATTCTTGATTGCATGAGTTGTAGTTTAACAGGAGAACGCATTCATGCCATATATGTTCTGATGAAGGCTTCACAAAAGTGTCTGTAGCTGTACAGGGAAAGAAAAAAAATGAACAAATTAACTTTTTCATTAACGCTGGAGTGCTGCCTTCTTTCCTAAATGCCTTTTGTGTAAAACAAAATCAGACGCATATAAAAATGGCTCTTTTGAACATGACAGTCATTTAAATACATTTAGTCTCTGTAAAAATGCTAAATTTTCCTGATTATTCAATAACAAATGACTGTGGTCTACTCTGTCAGTATAGTCTCTGCAAAAGTATTTGATAAAATATTTCAATAATCTACTTAATTTAACAAAGAGTTACTAATTTTAGAATGTTCTTAAGTACTATCCAATTTCAAGTACAAGTATTTGAAAAAGCTAAATGGTTAGTTTAAGCCCTGCATCATTCTACATTTAGGATATGTGGTTGTTATAGCAGTAGTTATATACCTATGTACTGTAGCTATATATTTGCATTTCTTCCAAAAATGATATTTGCAAAACAGTACCATGAAACTGCACATAAATACAATTGGATGAACAACCAAAGATATGTGTTTATGGGTTTGGGTCCCAAACTGGGTCAAATAAAAGTTTCTGCAGGGTAAGAGCACTAGCTGCATACTGATCTTGAATACTTTAATTTTGAATACTGATCTTAAAACCAACCTGCTCACAAAAATCGCACACGTTAACCATGATCTGCAGCTCCCTGCCGCATGCCTCTGCCCTGCACAGGAAGTGCTCCAGGCCTGACTTGAAGGTGCAGACTAGAGTCCAGAATGCCTCCGTCTCTGGGTAGGAGAGCCCGTTCTGCTTTAGTCGCTCTGCCTCTGACACTAACGTCATGGCGTGATGCCTTCGGTCCTGGAGGAGGAGTGAGACAGAGATTCAGACAGGTGGACAGACACAAATACACAGACGGAATGATGGCCACACAGGGAAACGTAGACTCACATTAGCTTCAATAAGGAAAGTGGTGAAGCTGTTGAGGATCTGCTCCATTCTGTCTCCAGAGTCCTCGACCGATTCAGCCTCCAGCAGGTGGCGCTCTCCCTCTACATTAAACCACTGATGCATCTGCAGGGACAGAAGAAGCAAAACAATACTGGGTTTGCTAGTATGAGCATGTATATATTCAAGGATATGCTTTACATGTTCAGATTAATTTCTTTTTAAAGTCCTTTATCTAATGTTACTTATTTTACTTCCTATTTTATATACAGTCTCCTACTTTGTATAAAGTCACTATGCTTGATATTTTGGAGCGTATGCATGCGTACAGGTGTGCTTGCACTTATAAGTTTGACTGTATGTGTTTGCCCTTGATGCGCTTAAAAATAGTATACTGCTGCATTGAAAAAATAAACAGTTTAAATGTGCCCTAATATCCCAATAAAAACATAACTGATACAGTCCTTTATCACTAACATGCCTCAAGTGGGAGCACAAGAACAAATAGCCTGCCCAGAGCTAACTAACTTAACCATCAGGCCTAGAAGAAAAATAGGTAATACAGTGACATAAAACGCAGGAAAGCAAAAGAAAGACATTATACACATACTATTTCTCTATTACTCTGTGTTCCCTGATTTAAGTGAGAAAAACAACGAGATTAATCTAATAAAATCTGTAATTCATAATTAATTCACTTACCATTTAAATGCAAAATCCTGAAATTCAATGAATGACATTTTCACTACTCCTCACCATACTCACATGATAAATTATTATCATCAGATCGCTGGGCCTTCATTAACTCAGGGACTGCAATTACCAAACCTAATATATTTTGAAAGTAAGTTGCATTCATCTGAACCTCAGAAGGCAGATTTGACAGTAAGGTATTATAATGCACCTGCATGAAGTGTCCCTCCATCTCTCTGAGTTGCAGCAGATACTCCAGGTGTTCCAGTGACATGTTGGACCTCTGCACGAGGATGTGAGCCTGCTCCTCCACGTGGTTGTACAGGCTGGTCACCGAGTCCACTGCATCACTGCAGGTAGGAAAAACACAGATCATAGCTAACTGTGTCACAGAAACATTTTACTCGTTCCAATTTATTTTTGGAATATGTTTAGTCTAGTTGTTTATTTTCAAGCAGCAAGAATATTCAATCACAGAGTGTCAAAGGTCATGTAAACAGGTTTACCTAAAAAAAAAAAAAACTGTAGAGCCAACGCATGTTATGTACATGTAAATATAGCAGGTGCGAGCAGGAGATTTTGTGTTTACCTGAGGTTCTCGCAGTGGGGGTATTTGAGGTCACTCTCCTTCCTCAGCCTCGCCAGGATAGCCCCGCCCTCCCTCTGCAGGCTGACCAATCGGCTGTCCTCCAGTACATCCCTCATCAGAGTCCTCTGGTCCATCATGCACTGCTGCACAGTCTGTTAGACAAAAATACATTTTAAGATCAGCAAATGATACAATACCTCCTTTATATGAACCATGTTGTTGATATGACTTGTTCTACTATTTTGTGAAGATAATCTTGAAATCTTTTCTATTGTTTTCCATGTGCATTCACCAATACTTTATATAGCTACAGAAACTATTATCCTCATAACACACACTGTATTGTAGACAGTGACTCAATGAAGACAGAGTTACATAACTGAGGACAAACCCAGCTTTCAAGGCCCAAATAACAACATGAGAAAGAAGTCAAAGGACAGCATTAAGGTACCTGTACAGTGTCCGTCCTCTGGGGCTCTTCTAACTTACTGATGGCCCTCAGTAGAAGGCTGTACGCCTCATGAAGATCAGTCACAAATGGGAAGAGTTTCTAGAGAATAAAAGATGTGGACATGAGTAAATCATAAGCAGTGAAGAAACAACTAGCGCACTACCTGATTAGAGAGAAGAGAGACAGAGACAGGTACGGTATTGATGTGACCGTCTCACCTGGTGCAGCTCTATCCAGTCACAGTGGCTGTGAGACAGTGTGCCATCCAGGCGGGAGCTCAGCTGACTCACCTCCACCAACTTGAACAAGGCTTTCATCGATGTCACAACTTCAGTCTGCTCAGAGGCAACAAGTGTCAAAGTGACATCAACACGTTTTCACAGCTACAGTGCTAAATGGACAACAGGACTACTGTAGTGCGGAAATAAACTGGACCCTTAAAAGGTGCACTACGTAACTTTTTAACTTGCACCACAGAACAAAGTGACCATGTGAGGTCTGACTTGGTTGTTCATCAATAACGCCATTTAATAATGTCTAAATTATTATTTTGCTTTTTTTTTTTTTTTTTTTACATCTTTACCTTTGAAACCTCACTTCCTTGTTCATATTCTGTTTTGAAACCAAACTAATAGTTTAGAAACAAGAACAGAGGGACCAGTAACCTATTGTGTTTGCTGGTAGTTTTTTCTGTGACCGGGCCCAACGGGTCGCCTATAGCCTTTTGTTTTGCTCATACAGTATTTTTTCTTCTTCCTTTTCTCTTACCAAAACTGCCTTTCAAGGGAAAATTAATTACAAAGTACAATATGAGCACAATTCTCCTTATCATGGTGATAAAGTAACTTTTAAAGTTAAACATTTTGATAACTTGTTAAAAATACATTTTAAATGCAAAGGATTTAAAGTTCTACTAAAAGGAGAGGGGAGTTTTCCATACAATATACTCCAACTCAGTGGAAAAGTGCATTTCTATGAATGTATCAAGAAACTGTAAAATGTATTAAAATGTTCATGTTAAACAGTTTGCACAATTTGCACCAAAATTGCTATACATTATTTTTAGAGGAGAACAATTATTTGATCCATTTACTTTGACAATTTGTCATTATTTTAGCCTATTAAATGCAAAAATGTCTGATGGTAAATGCAACTGAAGCCCTGCTGTGGCTCCTGAAGATGAAGGTCACCTGACATGTTGAGATATTTCACTGGGTAAGTGAAAACTTTGACCTGCTGGTGGCACTAGATGAATGGTTTCATGGGAATCCATCCAATATTTGTCATATTTCACTCAAAACATCATTAGGATTAATCCTCTGGAGACCATTAATGTCAAATTTTCATGGTAATCCATGTGTTCTCAAGATATTTTATTCTGGACGAAAATGATGAGCCCACTAGCCAACTAAAAACACACCTTGATCAAAGAGATCAATGAAGCTTATAGCCTATTCAGGTTAATTCTTTTTTATAGGAAACCAAACAGAGGTGTTTCTCCATATGCAGTGTCTTGTAATTAATATTGTAAAGAGTGAAAAGGCTGACCTGGGTGCCGGGACACTGCTCTGGCCGAAGGCTGCTCTCCTTGTCCACCAGCAGCACAAAACTGTTTATTGCCTGGGGAGTCTGCTCCTGCAACAGTTTAACACTCCATAAATGTCACTTATCTACATTCATGCATCTTTGATTTTGAGTTACACCCTTTTATTGATCATTACAAATAAATGAGAATACATTTTAAAAGTCAGAAACACATGGGCATCACAGAAAATGAATTTCTTTTCCAATTTTACAAAGTAAATGGAACTGATATCAAAACTAGAAAACTATGACACTATATAAACTGTATTATGCAGTCATTCGATTAATATAAAACATCTTGTATATTATACAATATATTGTACCTATGATTACAAATAAGTGAAGGAAAAAATACTTTGTCACATTACACATAAGTATTTAATAAACCGGAGGATGTCTGGATATGCTGTTTACGCTCAGGAGCCGATACATTATTCAGCATTGACATTTCACTCAGAATTCATCGTCCGTAAACAGCAGCACTCTGCAGCGCTCCAGTCAGGAATAAACACCCAAACAGCAGTTAACTCTGATCTGCTGCAGTCAGCTGTAATGCAGAAGTTTCTGTGCTTCTTACCTGAAGCATCATCAAGGCCTTATAGAGCTGCGGTTGAGGATTTATCTTCCTTGCATCAAAAATGAGTGTCATCCCAGCTTCTCTGATTTCTCTCCTATATACAGAGATAAAAAGGCAAATCAGCACACAACAGTGGCCACAATAAAACAGACATGAACACAAAGATGCTAAAATAAAACGTCCTTACAGTATGACTTTTAACTGTTTGTTTGTTTCAAGTCTGGTTAATTCATTTACTCCTTGATTCATTCATTGATTTGCTGGCTTATGGATGTTACCTGGTGATAGAGTGAAAGTAGAGCAGCATCTTGAAGAGCTCCTGGCTTGTTACTGCTGATCTCCATCCCTGATGGTCTCCATAGAGCTCAACTATTGCCCTGCCTGTCCTGTCTCTGCTGCCTGAGGGGGTTGGAGAGAGGAAAGATCAGGGAACGTCTAAAATGTTCCAGTAACCTCCTTACTGATCTCCAAAAGGGAGAGGAGAGAGAAGATTAAGCTTTATCATGGCACTTGAGTCCAAAATGTCCTCATATAGCAACTATTCAGTATCTTACCTAGAAAACATTGGGTTTATTTTACTTATCTATAGTTTTCTTTTACCCTCAATCCCAATAGACATCTGCCACTGCCTTGCTCATGCTGATCCCCAAGGAGGACTACAATGGAGACAGACTTCTTACTATTCAAATAGAAAAGGTAATGTTGTAAAGGTGACTGCGGCACCTTCTAGTCTCAGAGACATTAAAATAGTTACTCTGTATGTTTAGAATGAGATAGTTTTCATGGTTTTCAAAGTACTGTGAGTATTTTCTAAGAAGAGCTTAATAAAATCAAAAGTTCAAAAACAGCAAAGGCTCGACGGACGAAGACAATGCAGGTATGCCAACCGATACTAGCACATGAATGGAAATCATACAGACCAAAAAAGCTAAAAGAAAGAAGAGCAAAGAGCAACAGAGAGAGACAGAAAGGGTCAGAGCTACTGTATGTAAGTAGGTGAGTTTTACTGCCACAAAAGATGTCTTTCTGCTTTTAGGAAAGCTATTAATGACTTATTTAATACAGATATCTTCTATGTAATCTCATTTTTACATGTTGACCTTTTATGCACTGTGAAGAACTGTAACTGCTTATGAAAAGCTGCCAAACAATGCATGTGGATTATCATGATTATCGTGGTTGTTTGATGTTATTCACTGTGTCTCAAACTAACTTACCTGTGAGAGATGCTACTCCTAAATAGCGGGGGTGGGCTCTGGGGTCTGGGGATCCCAAGGGAAGGTGGTCAGGTCTGGGACGAGCAGAGGCTGGCTGGGAGATCTTCTGCATCTCTGCTGCTGGAGGTGGATCTGTCTGTGACGGGTTCTCTGTCTGATGGCCATTTCTACTAGTTATGGACATACTGCCAGGCTGAGCACCATCTGTAGAATGTGGACACATTTTGTTGTAGGGAAGCTGGTGAAGACTGATTTTCATCTGGTAGTAAACAATAATGAAATTAACCTAATAAAACCTCCATGCTAAAGATCAAATTAGAGAGAACAACATTAGTCTGTACCTGGAATGACCATCTTCCTCCTGCTGATCTTGGGGGAAACCAGTCGAAAGGCTGTGCTGTTTTTACATTTGACCACATGCAGCTGGGGAATCTCTGCACAGGAGTCAGTATTTTCTCTTCTCCTAACATTTTGACCTTCAACAATGACCAGCTCACACTTCTCTGAGGTGTCCACCACAGCTGTGGAGAGGGATGAACATCTTCCATCTGATATGGATTCCCGTCTGTTCTGTGGCGCTGAAAGAGACTTAGAAAGGTTTGGACTCACTCCCATGGAATTGGTTCTGCTTTGTAGCCTTTCACGAGGCTTGAGAGTCATGTTCATTGCTGAAATTTCACTTGAACTAAATGGTAATCGGTGGTGTTTGGCAGAGATCCCATCTGACTGTTTAGGATCATTTAAACTCGACAAAGCTCTATTAGTGTTTATCCTCATTCCTGCTGCTAAATTTGTCCCGTTCACATTGTGTAAATTGCCACAAGTTTTGGCAGAGTGTGCATCCCTTGGTTCCCTAAATGGCAGAGTGGTCCTTTCAGTTGTCTGTTCTGGTAGCCCACCACATTTTAAAACATTTGTTCCCCTGTAATCCATACAGGGGGCGGTGTTTGTATCTCCTGGTTTCCAATATGGAACAGTGTTCTTTTCTCCTGACTCCTTACAGATGGCTTCACTGACAGAGGAAGGAGATTGGTGTTGCATCCCAGGATCAAACCACATTCCTTGAACATTACACCAGGGATCCCCCGTTTCAATCTCTGGCAGCCTCTGTCTGTCATCACACTGTGAGAAATCACCATCCTCCTCCACAACAGCTAACATATTCCCCCTCTCTTTCTCCTGTCCAAAGGTGACAGGGTTTTGTATAGCAGCCTGGTAGGAGTCCCTGTATCGACACCTCAGCTCCTGAGCTTTGGAAACCTTTCCGCCTTGTCTTCTCCTCATGCACGGGGTACAGGGTTTCTCTGAGAACCGGACAGTGCGGACACACTGAGAAGGTTCAAGGGAGTCAGGGTGAGGGTGATGGGATTGGGAATGGTGGAGAGCGGATGGAAGTCCTGTTTCTGCAGACATGTTGGGCCTTAATGAAACATCAGCCTCTGACCTAGAATGACTGTGTGTTTGTGGTTTTGTAGGTAACTGCACATGTGCTTGTGACTGTGCTTGAGGTGGTATCTGTGTGCTTGGGTGTCTTTGTGTTTGCCTGTGCGACTCCATTTGTGCATGTGGTTGCACTTGTGCTTGTCTGTGTGGATATCTTTGCATTTGTGGTTCCATTTTTGTGTGTGGCTGCATTTGCACTTCTAATTTCTGTTGTTCCTCAGTTACTGACTGAGCTTTACCAAAAAGCATAGTTGCCTGCAGAATATCAATATATTCCCCTTCTGCTGGCCCTCTCCTGCTTATATCTTTAATGTTTGTATCTTTATGTTTATCTTGCCCTATATTTTTAGGGCAATCAGGAACAATTACACCCTTACCTTCACCTTTGCACGTATTTATATCTCCACCTGCAGTGGTGCATGTACCTGAAACAGTGCTTGTTTTTGTAGCTGTATTTGGATCTGCCCCAGTAAAGCAGCTGTCCCACGTATTGGGGGACACCCAGCCAATAGGCTTAGGCTCTGTTTCAGTCTCTTTCACTTTGACCAGCCTAGAAGAAGAAGCAGCCCTAGTATCGACCAGGCAGAGTGACACAGCAATGCCGTGCTTTGCTGGACATATTCTGGTCTCCACAGAGAAGGCAGAGGGATGTGAAGAAGGTGTTAAGATTGAATTTTGAATGGTTACAGGATACTGTTTTGGTGCAGATTCCTGTGAAGGAGAAAGAGGAAATGAACGATTTGATGAAGAATTCTCAGGAAAATGAGGAAGAGGTAGAGGACGAGGAAGCAGAGGTGGAAAAGCAGGATAGGAAGGAGGAGCAGAGGCCATGCTACTCCCAGCACACAGTGGCACGTCCACAAAATCAGGCACGGCCACCCGTTCCCATGGTAACCTCACCACGCCCTGCTCATTGGCAAGCAGGCACTGGCTGAGAGGCGTTCCATGGCGGCCCTGGTTGAGCTCCACTAACCAGTCACGGCTGAATATACAAGGATAAGAAGTTTCAGGGATTGGGGTCTCCTCGACTACCTCCACTCTAAGCCCCTCTTCTTCCAGGAGGCTGCAGACCACGATGCGAGCTGATTGGTCACAGAATGGTGCCACCTGGAGGTAAAAGTCGCCAGGCTGAAGTAGCAGGGGGTTGATGGGAGCGAGGTGGACGACAACTTGGTCATGCAAACACAGAGGCCAGCCCTCACACAGGAAAAGTACATCAGAGTACTGAGCCTAAAAGGGGACAATGACAGTATAGGGTTTCAGAAATTAGAACTATATCAATATGTTTTTTCTATTTTCATTATGATAATGCAGCAAGAAGATCTTAGGGCAGCTTTGTTCCATATAAACAAATACAGTGAATGTATGTCTCGTTAGACTCACACACAGGCCACTGTAGTGTACAAGATAGTGACTTACACATGCAGCCTGCTGCACAGTGTCTAAGATGTGCTTGGCTGGGACCAGAAAGTCCAGCAAGCACCGCAGGGCATCTCCCTGATAACGACTATCGATGATTTGGAAGAGCTGGCTGAGGAGAGTGGGGGCGGTGGCCTCGAAGGGCGGGTACAGCACCGACAGCAGGTTCTGGATTGAGCCCTCCAGAGAATCAAGGTTCTGAAAACACGAGAGAGAGAAAGCAGAGGCTAATAAAAACTCTGTTCATTAGGTAACAAAGTAGGCAGGCCATGTTCTGTGAGTGATAGTATATGGACGTGTGCTACTTGGACATCACTTAGTCCAAATGAAAATAGTCACTAACTTCTCAAATTTAAACCTCACACCAGTGACTTCAAGAATACCTTCAGCCACGCGATGTAATTTATGACTTTCACATTCCTCCCACCTATTCACATGTTCAGCTGGAAGCAATGGAAGACAATTACATAAACAAGCCACTGCACTCATACAACATTTTATTCTCAATTAAAGCACTACTATTACTTAAGTAGTTTGCTTTTAGAATTAATCCTTTATGCCTTTTGAATGAAATATTCATGTTCAATCTCTGCAAGGTCTGCAACTAACAATTATTTTTATTATCATTTAATCTGCACATTATTTTTTCAATCAATCAATCGGTCACTAAAATGTCAGAAAGTGGTGAAAAAATGTCCATTAGAATTTCCAGGAGCCCAAGGAGAAATATTCACATTGCTTGTTTTGTTTGTTTGACCAGCAGTCCAAAGCCTTGAGACATTTAATTCACAATGATATAAAACGGAGAAAAAAAATCTGCAAATCATCACATTTGAAAAGATGGAACCAACAAATGTTTGGAATTGTTTGCTCAATAAATGATGGCAAACTGATTCAAATAATGTATATATTTTCTGGCAATCAACTAGTTCATTTATCGTGTCACCTCTATTAAATTGTGACTTAATTATTTACGTTAACTATAGAAGTGAACAAAAAAAATGTATTGCTTAAAGCTCCTGTAATGTACAGTAAAGCAAGGAAAGGAAACCTGCAGTCAATTGCTTTCATCTCATTGGCGTCTTTTACACAGGCCTTGTCATCAACCTCATGACCTGCTGAGAGATTAGCTACAAACACAAACACTCATCATTAAACATATAGTCAGCCAGCCTGACAGCAAACATCCAAGTAAACACAGTGTGTGATGGCTGGTCTCATGGCTAGCTACCCTACTGGTTTTTGGTTTCACATTCCCTTTGACCTGAACTCATGTCCTGCTACCCACTTTTAGGCCCTGCTTTATTTAGCCCAGCAAAGGCCACTGCGACAGACCTCGGGGGTTATTGTATATACATGCATGGCTGAGGCTCTGTGGGGACATATATGGCATCAGGAAGGGTGATGTGTGAATGTTGCTGCCCTTTTTTCACCCACAGGCATGTGTTCAGTGTCATTTACTGTACGAGATTACATCAATGTCAGAGTAGAAGAAAGAAACAGAAAAGACACGTGGAAATGCTTCTTAGTTTAAAAAACCTTCCTGTCTTGAGTAGAATTAATCATCTAGATTAAAGGAAGAGTTTCGGCATTTTGGGATATACGTTTATGCACTTTCCGGCAGAGAGTTAAATGAGAAGATCGATACCAGTCTCATATCCGTTCGTTAAAATCAAGGGTTCCCAGCTGTGGTGATGAAAACAGACAGACATGGATGTAGGAAGAGGGTGTGTTAGGGTGTGATGATGAATTATGTCCCCTCAGACTAACACTGGCTCACTGCCTCTCCAGCTCTGCTATCTGGCGTGCATCTCCTTCTCTGCACCTTTGAAAAGAAGAAATTCAGTGCTCTCCGTCTTCAAAAGGCCTTAAGACTGGCAGGATCTGCACTGTATAACAAGTGGACTTTCTCACTGAATTCTCTTTCCTGTTCTGTGTATTGTGTCCCTGTATGTTTGTTGTTTCTTATATATCTGCTTCTGCCCGTTCTCACTTTTTTCTCACAAGCAACAATGGTCATCCTCCCTCTCAGTCTTATCCCCTTACATTATGATCTAAGAATGCTGGACTCTCAGTCAGTCCGCAGCCCCCACAGCTCCAGAAACAACACTGTGACTTAGAGCTTTCTGGTCAGTCCTACCACACCCCGCTGGGACAAAACACAGTGATGGTCATCGTGATAACATGAAGCAGGAGGAGCAGGAGGAGGAGGAGGAGGAGGAGAAGGATGATAATAACAGAAACAATGGTGGTGGTTATCGAATGAGAGGAGAATAAGGATGGTGGCAGGCTTAGAAGCATAATATGTACTGTAAGCAAATTCAGTTCACCGCTCATAAGATTTAAATCAAATGCTTTCTTATCCTAAAGACAATGAGCACCTGCTTCAGCAACTCTTAAATAATGTCAGTGTTTTTTCTCAGTCGTCAGTGAAGGAGGTCTGGGATTCTTGGCAAAGGGCAGCTTGGAAATTGCGGAAATTAAAATGAATGTGACCTTATGAAGAAAATTAAACAGTGATGTTGGGTTGGGTCCCCTGGCAGCTGTGATAAATGAATAAACATGCAAAGGCTAGAAAGCCTTTGGAGAGCTTACAAAATGAGAGTGAAAATTAACCTTCGAGTGTCTTAACACTGTTGGCAATATGAGTCAGCTGTGAGAAGCAACACACATCACCAGTTACAAGAATACAAGTAAAGGCTGACTTGCAAATGAAATGCTATTTCCAGCATAAAAGCTTTGTTGAGTGTGCGTTGTTTTTATTTGTGTGTCTGTCTGCAGTATGTGGTGTATGAGTGGGCTGTATGGACCTGTCCTTCTGCCCAGGCCAGCATACTGTTGCTGCAGATTCACACGGCTCTATATAAACACCCAGATCTCTCTCACCCAGCCACTGAAAGAAATGGCGACGCTTACATTACTGTGGATAAGATGTCCCAGCGCGGTAGCTGGGGACAGTTTGAATATCTCTGCCCAGTATCATTATGAAACAGAAATAGAACATTCCTGATGTCAAGCAAGTTCATGCCTGGACAAGGACAAAATATTTAACAATGAAAAAAGGAAAGCATCCATGGTGACTTAATACATTCCTGTGGGTCTTTAACTGTGACATTATGTTTATTATTTTTTTTGTATGTTTTTTGGGCAATTTGCTCCTTTAATTTGATAGTATCCGGTAGAGGGTGACAGGAAATGTGGGAAGAGGTGATGACATTTCAATCCTGGTAAAAGATGAGGACAAACTACGTCCAGGAAAGAATGAAAGCATTCACACTGTATTTAAGAGTTTAGCAATAGAAAACTGAATGTACTGGAAAAAAATTAAAAGTATTTGGTTCCAAAAATGGCAGTTTTCACTATTGCTACTTAACATTAACTTCAATAGCAAATTAATTTTGTCTTTACTTCTTATTATTTATATAACTACTGTTCCCCTCATTGAGTTCAATGAAGTATCCTCACAAATATTCAGTTTGTGTAATATTATATATACACAAAATGCCTGAGAAATATGTGAAGCATAATAAGCACAACTGGTGCGATTTGGCCAAACTTCAAAGCCTCTACAGACACTGATACTGACTAAATAAGCATGAAAAGAATCCATTTCCTGTGTTTACGTCTGCGGTTTTTCATCATAAAACAAAAACAAAAAAAAGAGCTGATATACACAGATTCCCTACTGGATTACACAAACTACTTAAAATAGTTTTCCTGCCGCCCTCGCAAAGAAGATCTGAGGGACAGACATAGATTTATGTACAGGAAGTAGTTCTCTCATCCCAATTAATTATTACCACTTCTGTGCGTGTTATGTAATTATGTATTTCCAACAATCTGGACTTTTTAAGTGGAAATGACAATATATTCTATTCAAATGGGTTTTAAAAAAGGACTGTGTAATCCTCCAACTGGACATGAAAACCACCTAAATAAAAGTATTCGTTCTGAGCACTTTCTAGTTTATTAAAATGATGAAGCTACACTGGTTAAGACAATGTCAACCAGCAGGTGTGACCTGTGTCTCCAGTCATGACAAATGCACCCTTTATAATGTTTCACATCACTTTAGATGGTTATAATAGTGAAACATGTATGTAAGATATCTGGTATCACACTGGCAGTGACACACAAAGCATTTTTGGCAGCATTTCTTTCACACCTAGTGTTCAAACGTGAAGATTAAACGGCTTACAGGTATCCTTTTCCACATTCAGGAGCCTTAAGCCTTACAGCTCAGTTAATCATACGTACAGTGACAAACAGAGTAGCCAACACTGAAACATTTCTTATCCTGTAGCACTTAACACATGATTTAAATCCTGTTAGGCCTACTGTTTGGACAAGACATTTGGGCTGCTATGAATTTCTGCGTGTACGGAGGCAGACTTATAAAGCCATGTCTGTTATCTTCACATTGAGGTTTCACCTGTGAACCCTCCTGCTGTGCCTTATAAGAAGACAAATCAGACGAAGTATGAACACTCCTTAATGTGACTTTTAACCATCTGGAACATTCATAAATACTGGTGGATAATTTTTAGATGGTGAGTCAGTGAGGAGTCAAGGTCAGGAGTGTGGAGGATGAATTTTGGCCAAATGAAATGCATCAGCTATGTTCCTTTCGACTACAGGGGCACTGTTCTGCATCTGACCTCTGACCTTCCTGTGGGGGGAGGGAAGGCAAAAGAAAGAACAATTTCTTTTTCAGAACTAATAACATTTAAGCTACTGTTAACACAGTTCTGGTCAGTTTACATGCACATAACGTTTCTGGACTAAAACTGTTGTTCAGCAAGTTTCCCATCTCACCATTCTCAATCTTAGAAATGTCATTCTTAATTCATAAAAGTGAACTCAAATGTCAGATACAAAACAATTTTAGCCATTGCCATGTGCCATTCAGAGATTGCTTCTCTCCAAACCACAACATAACATGTTTGCATTGATGCCGAGCCTGAACTGTTCGACTGCTGCTACTTCCCACCAGGTTGAGTATTGTAAAAAAAGAAAAAAAAAGAAAAAAAGAGAGACAGGACCTAAGAAGTGCTCTGAAATAAATGGGACCTCTGCTACACTCAAGTGGAAAATACAGACCAGTAGCAAACACCTGATTAATAGTTTATACTTAAAAAGCCATTGAACACCATCTATTTTTTAGACAGTATGTGACTAACTAACAAGAGAAGCAGGTTTGAGCAAAAGAGATTGATGACGTAATGTGAGTGCAGATTACTTTCTCTATTATAAAGTATTTCTAAAGTTTTGTGTAAAAGTATTTTGGTAATTAACTGAAATGCACAACAAAACTATATGAAAACTAAAAATGTGCACTTTTTTGTCGATTAGACGTTTCAAATCCCCCGTGTTTTGCAATTTGTGGGATTTTAACACAAAACAACAACAAAATCATCATATAGAGACTTATTGCATCTGCGCTCTTCTTTTCCTGCAGAAAGGACACCCCCACTAACATCTGCCTCACAGCACTCTGATGAACTGCTGTTTTCAGCCTGCTGCTCTGTGGAGCCATTTACTGAAAATGACAACTTTCTGAATGACAGCAGCTCTCAGGACACGTGCCCTGACCAGGGAACACCGATAGTGACAGACAATCTTAACTATTCTGTAATTCAGAGGAAAATTCAATTGTGCAGTAAACAGATTAGCGCTGACGCAGAAGTTGTGCAGTGACAAACCACAGAACAATCGATAGAGCACAGAAGTACCTCACCCACGCCAGATAAAATGTACGGTGATGAAGAGTCTCCTTGTTAAAACAGATAGATGCCTATAAAAGTTGAGATTCTTTAATGGTGAAGAAGCAACATGTCAAAACTATTCATCACATTTTCTGAAGTTTTTCCTTCAGTTGTGAATTGCATCTACAAATCTGTAAATCAAACTGTAAGTATTATTTTCAGCGAATAACTGATTATCATCATGAAGGCACTATCTTTACTATGTCTTTGTTAATGTTTATGTCTTTTGTGTCTAAGGACCAATTTGAAAAGGAGATGGTTCATCTCAAGGAGTTAATCCTTCAGTGTTGTGTCTATTTTTTCATTTTTAATTGTTATCCTCAAATTACCTTTATTCTATTCAGTTTTCATATATTGGAAGCAATTCTTTGGATGTTTAATGCTACTTTATTTGTTCCCTAGATTGTTGCTGCCTTATACAACAGCCCAAACAGAGATCTGAGATGAAAATACATACCATATCAGATCTTTTCAGGTTGCCCAAAAACATCTGGTATCTCTTTTCAGCATTTTTTTGTGTAAATAATTTACTATTCCAGGCTATTTACAGCTTGGAAATCTGCAGCATGAAAAGAGATTACTCAGAGAAAAGGTACCAAATTCCATCTTTGTCGAGCGGGGCTTTACTATTTTGGAGTAAATGGATGTACCTAACAGATACAACGTTGTACCTTTTAGCCTAAAAGCTGCACCTTTAGACTAAAAGGTACAAAGAGAGTCGCATAAGTTTTTTTTCTCTTTATCTGTTTCTTTTTCTGAGTGCAAGATCTTGTGGCTCTCTACCTCAACACACCCGGTGACACCGGAGCACAAGCACAAACCAAATTACACTGAGGTTGGACATAAACACAGGCTGAGTAGAGCTACTGTACATGACCACTGAGGCACCGAGACGGCCAGACGGTATATTTAGTAGCTCAACAGGGATCAGCAAATCGGAGCTTGCGGAAGGCAAACACTAATCATAACGGCCTTGATCAGCAGGACGGTTTGAAGGTGGCTGTAAAATAGCAGTCAGGATGCAGTGAGGCCTGTGTTTAAGTCATTAAAAACACGTCAGGGAATTATGAATGAGCCGAGACTTTAAGCATGTCTTTAAACTCATCATGAGTGAGTTGACGTGTCTGCGCTGTGTGTGTGCGAGGCTTGTTATTATATCAAAGTGTGGCTTAGCTTTCACTGACATACTCATCTCATCTGTAATTAGCCCACAGCTGTGCTTAATGTAACTCACACCGGCACATTTCATAATAAACATCCACAAACGATCACTTAGATACAGGAAAAACAGGTGAAAACACAGATGAACTACACTCAGTCATGCAGTCATCAGACCTAACATCATCAAATCTTTGTAATATGTTATTTTGAATCCTAAAATTGTGCAGGCACATATACATCCAATCATTATCGCACTAATTGGGACTTCATATATCATATAAAGCTTTATCTGATGTTTGAATGTATTCATATGATGTGCAGCTCTGCAAAAAAGACTATTAAAACACCTTTGATGCACTGAATCTCAAAACCAGGCAGGGAAATGATCGGAGCATGTTTTGCTCAGAGAGTAAAAATGAACACTTCGCAGTTGTCCACACCCATCAGAGTTAAACACTTTAAACAGCTGCCTCAGAGCCACTTCAGCTCCGTCAACACATCAACACAAAGTTACTGTCACTGAAAAGTTCTCTGTATCATCGGACATGCAGATGCCGCGTAGTTCCTAGCCAAAGCAACATAAACGAGCGGGCTCCAGGTAAAGGCGGGGTGATGATTTGTAGGTTTGCAAACAGAGCTGTTGAGCTGACTGTTGTGTATTTCCATTGAATCACCAGGACGGGACAAGATGTCTTTCTGCTGAGAGAAAAAGGATGCTCTGTGTAACCTGGCCAACACAGGAACAAATACCCAAACATTGAGGTCACTCGCAAAACAGGAATAGTCGGGTTAATGGACCGTGGCTTCAACGACATGGCAAATATGCAGGAAACAGGGCGGGAAAATCTCAGCGGAACACGAACACACACACACACACACACACACACACACACACACACACACACACACACACACACACACACACACACACACACACACACACACACACACACACACACACACACACACACACACACACACACACACACACAGTTTCCTGCCAAATCAAACCTACAGGAGAGCTGGGCGGGCATTTTAAAATTCAGCTCCCCTACATAACATCCTCCAAGTCAGTGAGCGCCAAACAAAATCTACTTTATGTACAGCCGGACACACCCTCTCTGCAACCGAGGTAGGTGTAACTAACAACACACAGAAAACCATCAGGGTGTGCAGGCTGAAATTCTCAACAAGCCAAAATAAAAGAAAGTGTTGAACTTTCCAAATTTCCCCAGCATCCCCCTCCCTGATGCTGTAGGATGGTTTCTTCACACCAGATCTATTCTAGCTCCTGCATGACTCACGTGCCAGTAAATGGGGATCCAGGAAGGAGGCAGATACAGTGGCTGGTTTGTGAAATCTGCCTTAATGCTCTGTAACCTGAGACCTTCACCTTGACTCAAAACACTCCAGGAGAGAGCAGCAGCCAGCGTAAGCTATTGGAGCTATGCTAGAGTACATGCATGTTTGACATAAAAGGCTACTTGTCAGGACGTAATAAATAATCACTGAAGTAATAATTAATAATGACAGTGCTGTAACTGTCAAGTCTTACATGTTCAATTCTACATGAATTAATCATTGAAGATGTGTTAAAAGAGACAAGGTGTGTATTATAAGATGTTTAGGGCTTGTAGTAATGATTTTCATGTTTTGTTTTCAATTAACCATTTAGTCTATAAAATGTCAGAAAATAGTGAAAAATACCCATTACAGTTTCTCAGAGTGCAAGGTGATGTCTTTAAATTACTTGTTTTGTCCCACCCACAGTTCAAAACCCAAAGACATTCAACATACAAAAAATATTTGAATCACACTTCACATCAGCTAATGTTCAGCATGTTTCCTTTAAATGACAAATAAAAAATATAAAATGTCTTTTATATTAATTTTCGTCATGATAATCGACGTATTGTTTCAGCACCAAAGATGTTATTCAAGACACCTTCTAAAGAAGGAGTAACTTAAAGCACCTCACCCTCCGCTGTCATCTTACAGGGGTGTATGACAGGAAAATGATGGACTATGAGTTGAACGCCAGGAAGCTGAAACTCCACAGGACATCCAACACATTTAGACAGGGTGGTATAATACTGTCATATAAATACAAGCTCAGGATTTGACAGAAGTCTGCCAAAAGAAGTAAGATTCACTTCTGCAATGTTACTTAATAACTACACATTTTCAGTGAGTACGTGTTAAACTCTGAGGCCAGTTTAAAGTTAAATTATTATTCAAGGGTGACAGTTAGAGCAAACACCCCAAACAGAAAAGACAAAATCCTGTGTTCACTCTGAACAAAAACAGGACAGAATGGAAGTAAAAGCATCTCACAAAAAACAGAGCAGATTATCACATTACCATCTTCCTTTCTGCATGCTGTCAAATAATCCAAAAGGAGTGATAATAATCTACGGAGCTGCTGCTCCTGCTCGGTGGCTGTTGGACCAAAATGAAATCCATTCTTCACAGACACGCGTTCACAGCTGAGTGAGTGAGGACAACCTTAAGCCAGCTGGATATGCATTCGTCAGGTCCTCAGCTGAGCCGCACTTAGTCTGTGATTTGTCTTGTTTCCTCTCCCTCTCTCTCGCTGCCTCGATTTACTGTGCTCTCTCTGCTTTCTGTCTCTGCTTCTCTGTGTTTGCTCTCTCCCTCTCGCAGCACCTCGAGTGTGCCGGGTGCTATGTTTGTGTGAGAGGGGCAGCGTGACCAACCATGAGGAGAGGACAGGAGAGGGAGAGAGGGAGGGGGAGAGAGAGAGAGAGAGAGAGAGAGAGAGAGAGAGAGAGAGAGAGAGAGATGTGGGAATATACTGTAAATCTAGTCAAACTGTCACATTACGAATCCACACCTGGCGACAAAAAGCTGGTCCCCATTACATTTTAGGACAAGGGTTGACATATATAGGCATATAGTGCTTGTGATTACGATATTAGGCTAAGTCACCAGGGAATTCATGTAAGTCGATGTAATGTCCTGTGACAAAAGTGGCAAAAACAAGTTTGCGTGTGTGTGTCAGATTGAAGGGGGTGAGGAGAGAGAGGAAGATGGAGGCAACTGTAATTAGACAGCTAATTCAAGTTTTCGCAACATATCTTTGTGTTTCTTAGCTGAAAACTCAAACTATTAAAGGTTATCAGAGAAATTGCTGCACACCTGTGTAAATATCAAATATAGAAAATCAAATACTCTAAAATTCTATTATCATGCTTTATTTTACTTCTGCTTCTTGTGCTAAACTACTCTTAACATACTATATGGTTTAGTGGCAGGTATTAGGTCTAGACAACAGCAACAACAACAAAAAAACACTTTTCATTTCACTAGTTTGTGCAACCTCTCAAATCAGGAGGGAGTCAGTCAGCTTCCCAGAGGGGTAACAAGACGGCTAAAAAGATCAGAGCTTCAGCGGCACAGCTACAAATTGTTTGATACTCGCAGTGCTGTCACTGTGACAGCAAAACCACCAACCATCTCTGTTTCATTCTTCCTGTCACAAGACCATCTTGAGGACAAACAGAGAGGGGATCTGACAATGGGAGCAAGCAAAAAGTGAGAAGAGAAGAGAATTTTCTGCCCTGGAGGAAACAAAGATAGACTACATAATTCAAAACATATCCTAACAAAACATCATATTATTTACAATTAAAATGCTTACATACAGGTACAACACAAACGTAATAAAAACATCAGAAGAAGCACTTCAGAAGAAGCAAGCTAGAGCAGCTGTAATCTGTTTCCAGATTCCATACTAGGCCTACATACTAATAGTTTAAATGAACTCATTTTCATAGCACATTGCAATATTTTTGCAGTTAGTCTATCAGAAACTGTGGAAGCCACTGCCAAAGACACCACAAAGAGACAGCAAATTGTTTGTCCAAAACTGGAACACTTTTGTTTTATGTGTGTGTGTTTTCTGTTTTCTCACCACCATCTGCAATTTGTTTTAATGTACTGCAGCTGTAAGTACTGCACCTCCTCTGTTTTCTTTCTGCATTGCATTGTGGGCGATAACAGCACACTTAAAAATCAAGCAAATGTAGTATGCATTCTGACATCTTCAACTACACATAAATTTGACACTTTTCCAGTATGAACACACTACATATTCAAAACGGGGTCAGAATTAGCATGCAGCAGGGACGTACTGACAATCAGTTGTGCTAATTTTAGGATAATACTGTGTAATATTTAGTTTAATATAATAAAGTTATTTTATGGCTGCTTGTGTTCTCTCAGCGTTAAACACTGATGCATTTGAGAATCTTGGCTTATGCTGTTAAATAAAAAAATATTTCTGTAACAAAAAAAAATCTAAATACACCATTGAAACAAAACTAACTGTCAATTATTCTGTCACATTTGATAAGCTGAGACCAGATTAATTTTGGCATTTTAGCTTGATAAATGGCTTTGACAACATTTTTGTCGATTCATTTTCTGTCAGTCGACTAACTGATTAATCGACTGATGGTTTCAGCACCAACGGGTACCAAAACTAGGGCATCATATCGTCATATTTAAACATTGCCTAGCCCTAATTGTGTGCATGCAATGGCTGATGTGATACACCGATAAGAACAGAAGGAAATATCAGCCGTTTCTTACCCGGCAACAAAACAACTTATTCATCACAATGTAACTGAGAGTATAGCGTGCCCTCTGCCTCTGCATCTGCAGCTGAGAACAAGCCCGAGGACAAACATGTGTGTTGATGTTGTTTTTGTCATATACTGGAGCTATCATTGCTGTCCTCATGTCCCGCCCCTCACTCTGCCTCTCTCGTCCTCCTCCAGGCTCTGTTAATGCACTGACTGTGTGACAAGGCAAATGTACAAAGGGACACAGAGAGAGAGAGAGACAGAGAGAGAGAACGGGAGGAAAAAGCAGCAGGGAGGGGGGATGAGTGTGTGTGTGTGTGTGTGTGTGTGTGTGTGTGTGTGTGTGTGACAGCATGTCTGTGGTATTAGGCTTGAGCAGAGCGAGCGTGTCCTAGCCAGAGGAGAGAAGCTGTTGATTCAACTGGTCGCAGCCAAGGCCTTGTTGCCCTTGTCCTCATCTCTCTGTCTCTCTCTCTCTCAAAATCCCTTTCTTACTCAGTCTCGCTCTCTCTCCCCCTCTCTCCATTTCACTCATACATATTATAAATGGGACATTTTACTTAATCCCAAATCTCTGCCCTTCCTCCTCTGCTTCTTTCTCAGGTCGTCATTGTGAATTACAATCTGCACGGAACCGGCATGCCAGGTTTAAATAAATGTTTAACAAAAATTAATCTTCAGAGTTGTGTGTGTGTGTCCTTAGAAACGAACTATTCACCCTAGCAGAGGATGACACCCGCTTCACTGTGACACACACACACTCATACAGGGTGGGCTATGTGAGGTTCAGAGGAGGATCACTGCTGACATAAAAATGAAATCACTGTTGTATGTTGCTTTCTCATGTTGTTGTTGTATTTTAATATCCACATATCCTTAATTCAGGGTTCCACATTTCTCATAATCACAGTCTTCACCAGGGTAAGGTTTAGGAAAATCCACGTCAACTGAGTGTCACAAATTTCTGGCACTCACTGCACTGCAAAGCAAACCCACAATTTAGCTTCTCTTAATGTGGTCTGGACTGGAGCTAAACAATCAGTCAATTAATGTACTAGGTTAACTGAAAAAATCTCTCCACAACCAGCTATCTAATAGACATAAAATAACAATAATATATAATTATAAAAAATATCTTTAGGTTTTGGACTATTGATTTAACACAAGTAATTTAATGAATTCACCCTGCACTTTAGGAAATTGTGAGAGAATTTGTCACTATTTTCAGACATTTTATAGGCCAAAAAATGTATTAATGTATCAATTTATCAATAATGAAAATGATAATCTCTCTTTCATTCAGACATCAACATGAACTTTTCATAAACCTGAATAGACAAACGCATTCCTTTTTTGGCTTTTGATTGTCAGACTGAAAACCAAACATCTCCTAAACTATATAGATAATGCAATTGCTAAATCATACCTAATCTACAATACTTAATCTTAACAGATGTTAATATAGTTAACATTAAACAGGAGTTTCAAGAGGCATCATGTGATCATCGAGCATATTCTCAGCAGACATTTTCCTGCGTTTTATTTGTTCATTTAGCAGACTGACTCATACTCGTGTAGTGGATACTAAGGTTGCAAAATGCAGCCTGGATTTTCAAGGTCCGTTGTCTGACACCTCACATAGGATCATCATGCCATCAAAAGTATTTGCAGGTAGTATTTGGTTTGTATCTGCAGTCTACCCTGTCAGATTTATCCTCACTGTGAATGTCAGACATTAACAGCTCCAGACAACAGCCAATAAAACAAGCCTGCCGCTCTGAATGTAACACCGGCTTTACTGTATTTGGAAGCAGCGCTGTCAATGTTAGACTGTGTTCATGAGTCGGTGTACTTTGTCACAATAGCCTTAACGGAACGGAGTGTTTAGAAGCTGCTAATCCCTGCCAGTGATGGAAACAAACGCACCTCGAGCCTTGGCCTTCTATTTTTGCCTCCAGCATCCTCAGCACTTCAAGCATGCGTCGTCCCAAACTCTGGCTTAGGCAGCTAGCACCTCATTACCATTCTGTGAAGCAGTTAACATTGCTGGGGATGCATTTCCTCCAGTGAGCAAGCAGGAGTCAGAGCTGGACTGCACAGGAAGTTCATATAATTGACAGTTTTATGAGCAATTCCAGTCCTTCCAGTGTTTCTTATACTTTTTTATGGAGTCTTTGGGACGCAGGCATGTTTCTGGTGGTGACCAAGCAGGCATATTTTCAAGAGCTTGAATCCCATACAAGCAGCTGCTATAGATTTCAGAAAGCTATTTAATCAAGTTCAGATTTATATTTTTGACAGTAGGTGATGCTTTTATCAGAAGCTAAAACCGCCTCTATTATTCAAGAGTTTACCGTGCTCCTATGATAAAGTTTATTGATAGGAAGTCAAGTGAAGTTGGTATTCTGTAGATATTTTACTCATAACAAAGGACCAATACTAGAGTGTAAATATACTCCAATACAAGTAAAAGTGATGCATTCAAAACTTTACACAAGTAAAAGTACAGAAATATTATCAGCAAAATGTACTTAAAGAATCAGAAGTAAAAGTATTCCTTATGAAGAACTGCCCCTCTCAAGGTGGTCAAGGTGTAGTATATTATTATTATATATTATTAAAATATATAATATATATAGAGAGAGCTGCAAACTGTTTGGGTAATCAATTAATCATTTTGAGTTTTTTGGACTCTGGGAAACTGGAATGGACATTTTTCACTATTTCTTGATGTTTTATAGACTAAATCATTTATCAATAAAGAAAATAATTGTTAGTTGCTGTGTGTGAGTATATACACAGTAAAATGTATGGAAAAACAAGAACAAAAGACATCCATGGCACACAGTGGCTCATTCCCTGGTCAGTAATATAATAATAATAATAATATTATATTATATTTTTAAGCCTTTTGATAATACATATCTACATATTTATGCATTTTCTCTAAATGGCTTTAGGATTTTTTCAAATCAGAAAATGGCTGCGACCCAAACACGGGAAGCTACAACTTATCTGGTTCATGGTGTCTTGTTCATTTTTGCAGCAACAGGTCTATTTTCTGCCCAAATGTATGGCATACGGTGTTGAACAAAAGTTCTTGTTAGCATAATTAGATATGGGATTTACTGACTCCTGGTAAGGCAACATATTAATAAAGCTGAAAGCTCAAATCAGTAACCTGGTACAGTGATCATCTGGACAGAAGAAAAGAAAAGATTTCAAAAGAATTTGGCTCTCACTCCAACTGAAAAATACTGCTTATGTGTCTCTTGATCTGTAATCAGTGGTCAGTGGAAAAGGAAAAAACTGGCAAACAACCCTATGGTTTCTCTGCTGCAGAAGTGCACTTGTAACCACATTGGTTCACCCAAGCAGCAACCACCACAGCTGGTCCTTGCAATGTCAATCCAATGTGCAATTGCCTTAAGATGCAGTACCAGTTATAACCACTAGATGCTGGCAGATCTGTGTGGGGGTCAAAGGTCAGATTTCTTTCTACAAGTCAGTCTAAGCTGAGATCTCAATAGCTTGCTTCCCTTTACTATTTTGTGTCTTTGTTGCAATTCTAAAATTATGGTGCCATCAAGGCTTTAAGAGGGGCATATTATGGGGTGTGTTTACCTTGACTGACAGGTGTCTGAACACTTCAACACACAGCTGTGGTGAACACCACCTGCTCGTCCCACCTCACCTCCATTAAGGCTCCATACTGTTGCATTACAGTGCATTTTCTTGCAACAAGTAATTCCAACTCCAGTTTGGTATAGCAACACTAAGCATGTTGGTACTGAGCCGCTTTGCAAAGGTGCAGACAGGAGGCAGGAATGTCAACATTATGGTCGTGACAGCCATGTGTCATACAAAACTGCTCAGTATTCTATTGGGTGCTAATATTATACCACACCAATGCTAAACCCAGTATGGGCACAACAGTGAGCTACAGAAAAACTCAAACAGTCAGGGTCTTTTAACAGACTCACCCAGGAGATCTGGGCTGCGAGAGTCAACACTTGCTTTACCGCGACAGCTCTGGGTTGAGAGAGACAAATCGACCCAGTGGGGGAGTAAAGTCGATGCGTCTATTTTGGCCATCCAACTGACTGTGTGACCCCTCACAGCCTCTTCTGGAGCTGACCCTGCCAGCCATAAATCACCATGAGCTGTTTGGGTCACTGTGGGTCAACTGTGAGGCTGACTGGAGTCTTTTTAAACATATTGTCTCACAAAAGGTGTGTGCGCCTGTGTGTGCGTGTCTGACTGAAATATGACGCCTACAGTAGCCACATAACATAACATACAAACATCATAGACAGGCAGGCATGGCAGGAAACTAGGACATTGATTAACGAGAGTAAAGAAAACCTAAAATGACCAAAAGAAAAAGAGGACAGACCATACATTTTGCAAAACACTGAGTATACAAGTCAAGACATTCCTATTCCTATTGATAATCCTATAGCATGCTACAGTAAATGAATGACCACTTAATATCTATTTAAGAAACGTAGTCAGTCAATAGCTTTGACCTAGTTCTGGCCTGCAGGCGAGGTCTTATGGACCTTCATGTTTGACTCATTCAGTGTTTCTAATGCCATGACTTCCATATGATTCACATGCAACCCTGGCCTTGAATTCTCAAGTGACAGCAGGCCTGGAGATAAAGTCATTGATCACATCACCAACACACTGCAGCAGGAAAACTGCAGCGGATTCACATTTTCCTGCAGTTTCTGTAAATAAACAAGTTTATGAATCTACAGCCTTTCTAGTGGCTCTGTGAGACTGTACTTAGGCACAGCGGTGCTTTTAAATACAAAGTACAGCTGAGGCTGATGGGAATGTCATTTCAAGTATTTGGTCATGAACTGAACTTTGGACTAATTAAGACTTTGACCTAATGACTTTGCTAGATGAAAGATCTGCGTATCACCAAAGTGATTACAATTCATCCCGAGGGAGACATAAAAAGCCAAATAACAAAACACCAAATTTCATAGCAATCCATCAGATAGTTGTTAGGAAACCATGAATGGCTGCACCAGATATTGTAGTAGATATTAAAAGGTATTTCACAGGATAAGTGAAAACATTGACCTACTGCCAGTGCTAGAGGAAAAGTCAGAGGATCACCAAAGTCAGTAGGATTCATGAAACCATGAATGTCTGAACAAATCATCCATCCAGTAGATGTTTAGATATTTCAGTCTGGACCAAACTGGTGGACAGACCGACACCCCTGTCTGAATCCCAGCGGGAGGCAATAGCCTTTGTGAAACATCATGAAAGAAGGATCATTCTTTTTCAAACGAAAATCATCTGGCAGTCCTTTTATAGACACTGAGTAAGAGATTTGTTAACTTCTCTGAGATTGGAGAAAATCAGACTCTTACTTAGAGGTAAACCTCATCTCTTTGCTAAGATCTGGGAAGTACTGGAAGACTGAATTTTAAACTATTTTCCCTGTCAATTTTTTTTCTTTTATACAGTTTTCTGTGTGTTTGTTTTTTGTCTTTATATATATATATGTATGGCTGTATATCTGCACTCTGTGTAGGTTTGTACACGGACCTGGTTGTTTCTTGTTTTGTTTTTTCTTACAATTGAAAAAAAGAGAGTTTGTGTGAAAACATGTACTGTAAGCATGTTTGATGAGTTTGGATAAAAACCACCATGGGCACTATAACCATTATCTAAAACTAAAACATATACTGTACTGCACATGATAGAGTATGGAGACCAGGTACTGCAAATATCAAGCTGTCAATAGTTAGATCTATATGTGACTCTCACCGCTGGTGGTCTGCCCTGGAAAGTCAGGGCCACTTTCCCATGCTCCTCTCGGTTTAGGCACACACACACACACACGTACGTAAAGGCTATAATTTATCTTAGGGGAGCTGTGCAAAGATCAGAAATTGCACAAAACCCTCAAAATATAGGTTCTTAAACTTTTTCTCTGCTGTAAGTTTTCTCACTACATTTTCTCTCGCTGTGGAGCCAGTGACTAACTAACTCTCAAATCAGATTTCTGGAGGTCATCTTAATGATTTCTGAGCCCTGGCGTCTCAGAAAAAAGGACAAACTACAACCCATCACTTATACTGTATATCACCAATCAAAGTACACGAGAGTCATGTTTCCTGCATCTATATAAATCTACCAACTTATTTTAAAGAATCAAACATATGCTTTTTTGGACAGATTTTGGACAATACATTTGAAAAAAGTCACATGTACACACACAGCTACAACACAGGAGACAGGTGATGGTGACCCAACACAAACAGACTTAAACCCTTGAGGTAAAAGCGGGGTGGTAAGTGCTGGCCGGGGGGGGGGGGGACCTTAGGCCCGAGAACAGCATCTAGAGGCCAGCAAGTACACCTGCATTCAGAGTAGACAAACAAACCTTCCCAGCAGCTGGTTAAACAACACACACACACGCAAAAACCTCCAGCTTCTTATTTATAACCTCGCCCAGTCGGCAGAGAAGAAACCCCAGAGCAGAGAAGACGCAGCCACACAGACAGACAGTAGCAGCTGGTTACAGAAGTGAAGCCAGAGGGTTCAGGTCACACAGGAGGAACACTGAACATTAGGTTTGGAATAACACAGAGAGAGCAGTTTAGGGCTGCAGCTGACATTTTTTTCCACAACTGATTATCTATCAATTACTTTTTCGACTTGTTGCTTAAGCCTATGATATCAAAAATGAGGCGCAATGTCCACCACAAGTTTCCAAAGCTCAAAGAGATGTCTTAAAATTGCATGCGGAGCATTACCAACAGCCAAAAACCCGCAACATATTCAATTTACAATTTTGATATTATTTCTTTAAAAGAAGAAAAATCTTCTTTATATTTGTGAAGCTGAAACAAACAATTCTTCAGTTTAATTCAGCTGATATGTGACTGAAACAGTTAACAAATCTACACTGATGCGCCGGTCAAATGTGCTGATAATCAGCTATAATTAATAGTCAAAATTTGCGTTATTTAATCTATTAATTGACTAATTGTTCCACGACTAGTTATCTCCTTCATTTCAAAAGGGATTATGATATTTACGTACCAAAAAAATCTATGAATAAATAAACAGAAAATACAAATTATGTTGAAAATATTACCACTGTTATTGGTTGAACTGCAACTTAAATAAGTAAGTAATTTCTAAATTGAGTGTTACATTGCTGTTTTTGCTCTTTCATCTCAAACCAAAAGTATTGTATATTCATGACACTTTAAACTATAGTGTTTTGGCATTACAAACTCATCTATATACATCAGGAGAAAAAGGATGTATAACAATCCAATTAATCATGCAGCTGTGTCTAAAATAATAAAAGCTTGCAGAGGTATGGGTATAAGAGTGCAGGTCAATGGCTTTTTCACAAATACCTAATTTAGTAACAAAACTCTTCAAGTGGAATGCAATGATGAATATCAAATATCAGCCTTTTGAAGAGGAGTCAAATCTTCAGTCATGCTAATTTTGATTTAGATGAGTGACACTTGATCACACTGTCTTGCAAGTGCGAGTGTGCGTGTGTGTCATCACATCATCAGTCTTAAGTTTATGTAACTGACCGTCAGCAGAGCAAATTGCTGGGGAGATTTTCACCTCCTCCTTGGCTTCTGATTAAAAGGATATCTGCATGGATTGATTAATGCTCTTGATATTGATTTTATTGGAGTGAAACAAGGTCCTCCGGGTGCTGATGTGCGTTTGAAAATAAGACATAAATTAGCCATAATTAAGACACCCTTTGGCATACAGACTTGATGATCCAGTGTAACAGTGGCAGTGTTGTGTGATGTACCATTATTACATTTGGCTGTGCAGCACCGTATTATGTTGTCAGATTGGATCTGTATATTGAATTAAATAAGTCTTAAAATAAAATAGTGCCAACGTTAATCCAGCAGCTCAGTTAAATGAACTTTCTGCTTGATATTCATGATCAGGCTAGATCTGGGATCTCCAGCAATGACATACTGTAGTAGGTATATGTCTTTATAATGCGGACATCTGGGTGAACTGAACCTTGGGAGCTTGTGGAGCTTCAGTGTCAGCACTGTGTCAAAATAAACATATAGGCCTCTTTTCTACAGTTCAGGATGTACACCACTGGGCTTTTACCAACTAAAGTGCCTGGACAACAAGACAACAAATGACATTATGAATCCAACAAACTGCGACTTACAACTTAAAATCAGTTTCGTTCTGCAACAAAATCGTAATTTGTGCGACTGGACAGTTTTGGTTCAGCTTGACACCATCATGCCACCACCATCACTACTGTGCCAGCTTTAAACTCAAAGCACGTCTTTGAAGCGTTAGTTTAACAACTCTGTCTGTGGTTTAGCATTTTCAGATGAAATAAAACACATAAACGATAAGTTGTGCCCTTTTATAGATTCACAGGACATCCATCATTAGCACATCATTGACAAACTTAATGAATGTGGGTGCTCTCTACCTTGCGTGTCGCTCCTCATGTCCAGCTGGTGAGCAGTGTTGGAGTTACAGCAGGAACATGCAGCAGCAGCGGGGAGAGCTACCGGAGGCTCCAAGCTCCGCCTGTCGGCGTCTGTGTATCCACCTGGAGGTGTGGAGGGTCTCCTGTCAAGCCTCGTTGTTCGGGTCGGGCGGTGCAGCGTCCTCCTGGTGCCGCAGAGTCTCCAGTGTCTGTCTGATCCACCGGGCCGCGGGAGCGCGCAGCGGGGATGCGCTCTGAGTGAGTGTAAATCAGTGGGCAGCTTCTAGGGTGGGTGGCAAGTGAAAGAAACTAAACTGAGAATAAACGCATTTCTGGGCTACTGAGCATCACGTGTCCACTCGACATCGGCCTGGAATCATTCTAGACCCCTATAAGAAGGATCAATAACTCAATCAATCAATCAAATTTAACATTGCACCTTTGATACAGAAATTGTCCATCCATCCATCCATTTTCTATACCGCTTATCCTCTTAGAGGGTCGCGGGGGGCTGGAGTCAATCCCAGCTGACATTGGGGAGAGGCGGGGTACACCCAGGACTGGTCGTCAAAAATACAAAAAACAAACAAAAACAAAAATACAATAAAGAATTTCACCTGGTAAATAAACTCGGACTGATATATATATATTTTTTTTTCTACCCAAAATGATTGTTTATATGTGCATCTGAATATTGATCCTGAATTGATGACCTGATGCTTTCTTCTCGTTTTCTGTTGTGTTAAATTAAACTGTATTTAGGCTACATCACAAAAAAAGGAGGATGAAACATTAAAAGCAAGTAAACAAGGAGAGAAGATGATAATTGATAAACTTTAGAGGAAAAGCCAGGCAAAAAAATTAAATATGTACACATGAAGCATAAACTTTTAATATTCTTCATCCCTTAAGTCAGTTGAAGCACATCAGTTTAGATGAATGTCTAATGTGTAACAGCTTGACCTCGAATTGATTAAAATGTGGGTTAATTTGATTGTGTGAACATGAGAGAAGAATCAGTAATGTTCTGATTCCCCAATGAAGCTATACAGTATACAATGAGAAACCACAGCATAGTCATGGTCATCTCATATGAATTTAATGTGTGTTACTGTAAGGGCATGCATCTCACACACATACACACACACACCCACACACAGCACACATTACAGTATGATAATGCTTCACATGCCACTGCTGTTTACATTACTGCTTCCTTTTCTCGTGGGAACGATGAAGAGCAGCTTAGGATAATATAAGAGGGCACAAAGGAAGTTTCTTTGCAGAAAAGACATTTTCATCACTTCAAGAGAATTTGAGAAATGTTAAACAAACTGTGATTGATTTAAAAGATACAGTAAAATGCCTGTTTATTGGAGTACATTTTTCCCATGTACACTTCCCAACATTACACATCCATTATCAAGTAAACCACTATAGAGGAAGCTACTGCTGTGATTACGTGACTTAAAGTCAAATGTTCTCTTTTTCTCTCCATCATCTCCATACAGTATGGTTTCAGTGGGCAAATATGAGATACAGTATCTGTACTGCACTGTTGACTCTTTTATTAATTTTGTTCTCAATTGAATTTCTTTTTTCCGGCATCAACAGCTAACTTGCTTTTCATGTTGCCATTTTTGGCAAAGGGCCCTTTCATAACATAGTTTGAAAATCCATTTCCTGTTTAGGTCAGAGGTTGTAATAACAACAGGGACAACTCACCAGCGGTCACTGATAGCAATCAAATCATAGTTTTCAGGGGAGTTGCAATTAATAGGGTTAAAAATACAGCTGGAAAACCAAAAGCTGGAATACAGATATAGATATTTTAAAGTGAAGCATTTCTCTTTAACTCTAAATGGAGCTGAAAACTCTGTAAAGGGAGTACTGGGGGACATTTTATTCCATCTGTAGGTTGAGTTTAAGGCACCTGTTTCTTCTCTGAGAAGATGTGCTGAGGAGGGACAGCAAGACAATGAAGTGACTCTATTCAATTAAATCAATACTATATCAATACAATTTACCATCCACTAGATTTTCAGCTGACAGTGTGGGACAGCCTTTTTCTTGAGCCCCAGACTTCTCTCTTTTCTCTCTCTTTCTAAAACATCATCCATGATATTCAAACAAATCCTTCAGACCCAAATGATTCGCTTCAACAAACTCCTTTCTACAAGTTTATTGAACTTTTTACTACAACACAATGGTTCACATACAATACAGCATAGTGATGAGTCTATATATACAGAAATTTTGCACGGTGATTCTTCACATAATCATGTTGACGCTACAGTATAGGCGTACAGAAATAAATAAAACAAACATTTCTCTGAACAAAGTTAGCGTGTACCTTTATTTAGCATTTTACTGTCATGGCACGCTATTTTACTTACAAGATTAACAATATATAGCACATGTATTTTAGATATGTTGAAATCAGACAGTGGAACAGCAGGTGACAATATAGTACACATTTGCCCCTCTTCAAATTTATTAATAATACTTAAAACATGATGTCAAATAGAGGGTCTGCTGGGACACGTACAGTAGGGTCTGACCAGGCGCAGCTGAGGGATTTTTTCATTTTGGATGTCATGTGATAGAATGAAGATGTTACATACTATGTATAAAATGATGTTAATTTCTGTAATGTTAGATTTATCATCCTGTTCATCTGCTAAGCCTCGAAGAACACACATTGACCTGACTGTTCATCAGCAATCACATGGTTTTACGTCTATGAAGAAGACAGCGGTGGCGGCCTATGGTGGCTGTGATTGTGAATGTGAAGCCCTGAGATGTTGTTAATGCCAGTAAGAGCATGAGACAGAGCAGTGCGGTCATGAATGAGGCTGCTAAGGATCAGACGACTGGGGAGGGTCATTAACTTTACATGATGGGGTCCTATTTGGGCTAATTTACACGTAGAAGTCCAGTCATGTGATGTAATGCATGGAACATTACATACATATATTTTCAATATAAAATTGACTATTTTGTGATGCAAATATTAATAGATGCTCAATCAAACGCTGAAGAATCAGATCAGAGTCAGTTGTGATCAAATAAGTCTGGTCAAAGTGTAAACATAAAATAGAAATAGAAATCAAAATGAACTCTTTCTCTCACTTATTCACGTATGTGCTTGTGTTCTTGCAAAAGCCGTTTGGTTGTTATGCATGTTTCCTTTAAGAACGCACACGCTTCTAGTCTAATCTGTCCTTTCATTCAGTGACTCAGCTCAGTCCAAACACATCCATCTCTTCGTCAACCACATAAGACACGCTGCTTTCTTCTATCCTGACTGGCTGGTCAGGATTTCTTGCAGAAGAATAGCAGCACGATCCTGACAACAAGCTACAAACAACAAGCTTCTGTCAAACGGTCCGTCCATCCCAGACTGGTGGCTGCTCAGCTGGAGACGGGTTTGCAGACACTCCCTAATCATTGGACTTTTGACGGTTCTGATTAAAAAGCACTGAATCACTGAATGACTTCCATATGGTCTGAAAGGGGCTTCACATTTTACTTCACTTTTATTTTGAAATAAAAATTTAGATAACACAGGGGAAGTATGTCAATAGTGTAACTTTACATTAGGAGACAAAGCATAGTTCCAGCTTTACTAGGTGCCTAATAGGAAAATGCATCAAACCACAGAAAGTTTAGGAAAATATTTCAATATCAATGTAGCATACTTCTCTTTTGACAATGAACTTGACTCTGTCTGACCTTCCCAGGTGTGGAGAAACCAAACTACTGCAGTAGAACATTTTTCAAAGGACTTTTTCAGCCCAGCTCTGATCCTGTTATATAATGTAATACATAGATTGCTTCTGTGTATGACTGGACTTCAAGAGAATATAACTACTGCTCTGATAAGAGCATTCAAATCTACTTACAGCTATTGGTGTACTAAAGTTGAAACTTTCTCTAGAAACTCTAAGATCAGCTCTTATACAGTGTTTGAGAAGATGGTATCTTAGTATACTGTGTTAAGTGTATAATGAGTAGCTCTAGAGGTAGTACTTACAAATGTATGCACAAGACAGCGTGTTAGTTTGAGCATGAGACATCAGCTCTTGTTAAGGCTCTGTATGAAGACTCATGTGGGTGCAATGCAGGGAAGGAGCCACATTAAATGGACGTGGGCAGCATTACCTGAAATGTACAATGGCATCATACAGCTGCAACATCACAGTATCAAAGCAATTACAAAAGGTTTCCTCAATACAGACTGCAAGTCTGGGCTGGGTTTCCCTGCCGCATGTTGCATCTCATGCCCTCTTCTATTGAATTAAAACTAGAGCCAGATGTGTTTTTGGTCGTTTTTCCTGTGTTTAAGCCACATTAACACAACAGCCCAGTTTTTATTTTTATAACAGAAAATCTAAAGCACTGAGACCAGGATCAGGATTAAGGGAAACCAGCTCTCTCTTTCTCTGTGTGACATCTGTCGAAGTCGATCAGACGGTTCACTCGCAGCATACCAGCTCCTGACATGAATCAGGACACATGCAAAGATTTGAAAGCTAACCCGCTAGGCGACATGCATGCAGAGTGTGGGTCTTCTGTTACAAGCCGACATTACACACTAGGCTCTTATTTACGACAGAGAAAAAGGTCATGTCTGCCTACAGTTTGTCATCCACATGATGCCCTTAAGAAGATGTGTGCAGGGGACGGTGGAGGCTGTGCATTCACACAAACAGTTGCTGGTCAAAAACCTCTACTGGAGTATACAGCACTATTATTTACAACATGTGTGTACTAAGTAATCAGGGATGGAGTCAGCCCCGTTTCAGTTCAACCACCTCAGGAGGTAATCAGCATCAGTGATATCTGGTGACAAATCGATTGGCTGAGGGATTGATGAATTGATTAAGAGGAAGTTCTGTATTAAAAAAAAGAAGTTCTGATTTAATTTACTTCCTGCACTGACTGAACTGGAAGGGACTGAACCCCAAACTTGAGGGTGAGAGTGGTCACCAAAGGAGCAGGAGAGGCTTCATCTAGGTAGAAGACTACAGGGGCTACAGATCTTCATCATCATCTTCATCAGTGATGCAATGGAGGGATGGGGAGACAGGCTGCATGCAGATGGGAGGGGAGGGTCCTTGGACGGGTACAGTGTTTGGTCATCTTCTGGAGGGAGACAATAAAAGAAAGTCACTGTTTGGAGAAACACAGAAATCTGTTAAAAGTTCTATGGAATGATAATAAATTAACTTTTAACTTTCTATTTCTTCTTATTAAAGACCCACCAATGGTTTTGATTGTTTTAACAAATTAAATTGAATATGCTTTGCATTTATTGCCACCCATTTTCCAAAGCATGCCATATGTTCGTGACTGATTTTCTAACATCCAGGCAGCTACTGGTTTCCATTTCATGGCAGTGTGTTAGGAAAGTAAATTTGCAATGACCTCTCTTTCTCTTGCTTGACATTGCTAATCCCCACCCCATCAGGGCGAACATTTTTTTTCCACTTTATTCATTTATTTATCTATTTCAAATTTGTGTTACCACCTCAGTTACAAGGATTTATTTTCCCAAAATGTCCTTGGTGTTTACACATCTGAGATATGCTTAAAAATTAGTTATGTTATTCAAAAATAAAATTTTAAAACAATAAGCTAAAATGGACACTGTAAAAAGCATCATGTGATTTTTATTTTTCATTTATGTATAATGTGTGTAATGTTGCTGTTGGGCAGCCTCGGGTGCAAAATGCCCATGAACACATCTAGAGAAAGAGTTTTCAAAAGCATGGAGCTGACAATACACGTAATTTGAAAGTGTGTGTGTGTGTGTGTGTGTGTGTGTGAGTGTGACTCAGTGTATGCTGTTAATTACCATGGCATTAACTCGCAGCGGTCTCCTGCTGAATGATGTAGTGCCTGTTTGTTTCATCCACCTCGCTGCCACAGTGAACATCACTCCTGTTAATGCAGATACACAGACACAACACTCAGTACACAACCGACTATATCATAATTATGTACCGTACATCACTCCCTATGATGGACACTGCAGTTCCATGAAGTGTACTGTAGGAGCCAAACTAAAAATACAGTTTAATGTTTAATGCAGTTTTATTCTAATCTGGTTTTAGATTAGACTTAGGCTTTCTGTTTACTGTTGTCTTGCTGTATACTTACTGTAAGTGACATCCTCACCTGTTGTCATTGATGTCTCTCGTTTCACTGATGCTGTTACCTATTGGAAACAAAGCAATAACTTGATTTCATTGATTGATAAGCACGATACTAATACCACTTTAATACTACTTCATTAATTTACCATTAGTTAATTAATTGATCCTATAATATAATAAGAAGGTATGCATTGATATAAAAACAAGACTGAGCACCTGATTATACATTTCTCAGATGCTTAACATAACTATAAAGGATCTCATGATAAAAACTGATTTGATGCCAAAATATGAATACATTTGCACGCACACATACAGTATACATATGTGAACATTGGTTTGGATACAGGTACGTGTGTGTGTGTGCTTGTACTTACCGTTGTCAATGTTGAGTGGGTAGGACTCCAGTATGTCTCCATTATATCTGCCTGCTCTGTAACCCAGCGCTGTGGAAACTCTGTGTAAAACACCACAGAGGAAACAGAAAACAAACACAGTCAAATATGAGCGCAGTATGTGATGTTACAAGTGAAGGAGACCTGTCTCATCCCGTTATTTGAAAAATCTGAAGTTAGACAGAGTAAAAAGGAGCACAATTTTAAAGCAATACTTAATATAGAAGAGAGAAGCCTGCCAGGTGTAGGTTATGATCAAATGACCACGCTTGGATACCTGTCTACAAACACCACAGGATGCTCTATTTTTTAAAGACCAGTGAAGACTCTTCCTGACCTCAAAAATCAGTCATTAAGGACAGACCTTCCATTAAGATGGAAGGGAGGATTTAAACTCACGTGTTGCTCTGGACAGAGTTGGGGTTGCAGCTGACGCTGGCAGCGCTCGGCTGTGTCATGTTGCCCTGGAAGAGGACGTTGCTATAGGTGTTGGCTTGTTCAGTAGCACGGATGTAAGTGTAGAACGGGTTGGTGGGAGAGCAGACAGGCAGGCAGACAGGCAGCTGCTTCGGTCTCACTGGCTTGGCTGTTGGGATGATAAAGCAATGTAAGGTAGGGTACAACTACAAAATTGCATGCATTTCAGACATCACACTTAAGATGCCCATACCCAGGAAACGACACAAACAAAATCATAAATCAAATGATCAAGCTTCAGTGCAGTACCAATCTGTGCTGCATGGGGGCGCCTCAAGGCGCTCTTTGCCTTCATGGCGTCCTTGATGCGGTCAACCTCCTGCTGGTAGCGTCGGCGGTCCATCATTGCGCCCTCCTTGGCATCCCTCAATGCAGTCTCCAGGGCCTTAACTCTCTCAGCAGTAGACCTAAGACGTTTCTCCAACTTTGGAAGCTCACAACGCAGATCTGCATTGTCACGAACCAGCTGGAGGGGAGAGAGACAGGGAGGGTAGAGGTGACACAGGGTGGGAAAATTGGAATATAAATTAAAGAGAGTGATTGTGAGGAAAGAAGAGGAAAAACAGAGAAAGAAAGAGGGAAAAATATGACGCAAAGAACAACACAGTTTAAATAGCTGAATTGAATTATTGTTTAAAAAGAATCTTAATAAGAACAAATATGCAAGTAACAGTCAAATTATCCCTCAAAATGGCTGTTTGTCTTGGAATGAAAATATCACAATTACACCGTCTCCAGGTCTAATACAGTCCAGACTGCAGACTGTTTTTACATCACTAAAAGTCACAGTTCCTCTCATCCTCTCGGTGTGTTTCTCACCTGTTTGTGAACCTTTGTAAGTTGGTCCAGGTTATTCTCAAGAAAGGAAATCTTCTGCTTCTGGGTGCAAGACCCCCCGCTATCATCAGGTTCCATTTCGGAACTCTGCAGAGAGAACGACGAAGCAGGAAGACGAGAATAAAAACAGAAAACAAGGTAGAGGAAGAGGTTTTCTATTGTCCCATGGCAGAAAATGACTGTAACACCTAACGGGGGCTGACAGATTCATTTATGAATACCAGTGACTCACTGATTACTGTGAGAACCTTAGACCTTCCACCTGTCAGTTATCAATACACAGTAAATTTTGCCAAAATAAGAAGAGTTTACTGTCCAGTATTTTGCATGGTGACATATTACGTCCTTGCAAGACCTTTCCGTTGGATCTTTAATCCACCAGCCTACACAAAAAGTGAATCTCTTGTGTCACATATATGACATCAAAGAGTCAAGGGGATTAGAGGGATGAGGATGTTGGTGCTATTTCTACTGAGGTTTATCAGGGGGGATTCAGGTCACAGATTCCTTAATACCTCCTTAACATGATTAAAAGACCAAATTTCCAGAGTCACTGCCTTCTCTGATCATCTTTGAGCTGCTTACTTTTTTAACCCGCGACGTGAGGTCTTGAACGAACAGCTTGCGCAGGTTGTGGAGGGTCTGGAGTTCGCGGGCCTGGAGGACAGAGAGATGGAGAGGTTAGGAAGACAACTGTGGACACTGTGATGTAAGAGAGAGGTTATACAGAAGAAAGGAGAGCAGGCTCTAAGGTATAAGGTAAGAGAGACAGAGACACAGCAGGGATGGTTACAGAAGAGACAGAGGTAGATGGATAGCGGCGTATATTTTACTCACGACAGTCTCCTCCAGACCCTTCAAGTCCTGTTTAGTCTGCTCATGGCGCTCGTGCAGGAATCTGACAGGAGAGCAAAACCATCATTATAAAACTGACAATATTGCTGTGTACTTCAGGACAATGTAATATCTATGTGTTGTTTTGAGTGCCCTCTGCTGGAATTTAAGAGAAGGGAGACTGGACTATATCAGTTCTATCCTTAAATGTTTTTATATCCTCCATTAAAATAATTATGAAAACGCCACCAGAAATCATCAACTGTGGGCTGACTCTTGTAGTTGGGATGTAATTTTCATCCCACACATCAAGTACTCCTCTATATTCAGACCTTTGTGTCAACCACACTGAGTAGTCGACTATGAGAAAATGGACCTCCACGACACTTACGAGAGCTCCTCCAGGCGCTCACTCTTGGTGTTGTCCTGACTTTTCAGGCTCTCAAAGTCAGCGCGAACCTGAGCCAGCTCGAGCTCCAGCTTGGAGTTACGACTGGAGGTGTGAAATATACCCGCACACAGGTTCAGCAGGAAAAAGAGAAAGGGAAGAGAGATTAAAATGAATTTACAGCAAACCTGTTTATTTCACACATAATAGATAGCAAACGTTTGTGTATGCAGTATGAAAATATGTATGTAATACTGTCGATGATAATAATAGCATATAATGATTAATAAGAAGAAATTATCACATCTATTGTATCTTTGTGTAAATAGAAATAACTAATTAAAGATGGTCACGGACTCAGTGAGCTCGTCAATGATCCTCTGCTTCTCATTGATCTCATCCCGCAGGCGGGCCAGCTGCTTGTGATGGAGGCCACGGTGAGACTCCCCCTGCTGACGAGGAGACTTCTGGAAAGGAAAGGAGCAAACACACGTCTCTTCAGAGATGCTGGCTTCAGCAGTGAGAACTTGGAAGTAAATAAAATAAAAAGGCACACAATCTGTTTGAGATTATACTTTGCAGCAAGAGAGCTTGAGGAGCAACAGGGCCAACATGAGGGGTCAGATGAATAAATGTAGTTCATCACGTAGCACCACACAGGGGAGATTGAACAGAAACAGCAGACATGAAATGGGAGATCTGATCTGAGCAATAAGTACGTTGCTTGTATCCTATTCTGGGGTGACAGGATGCTCATGTCAGAATTTCAATCGATTTTAATCAATATACTCAGGTTTCAGGCTGGGCACTAAAATCTTGCCTTATACAATTTCTTACCTTCACATTTCCCTCCTCAGTCTCACCCTTCTCTCCATCCTTCTCCTCGAGCACGGAGTTATCTGGTAGAAGAAAAAGAGATAGTAAGCATTCACCACAGAGCTACGACCAAATAACATCTTCATGCAAATTCCTGAGAAATTTAAAATAAAATGGGATGTGTGAATTTTTGTTGAAAATAAGGAAAGATGATACCTACACCATTCCCTATTTCCTTTTATTTGGACATTCTGTAACTGTGCTAATGTTTTAATTGTATTTTTGTGTAGATGTGTGTATTACCCTGGTCTTGCAGCTTGGCGAGCTCTTCGCTCAGGGAGTCGTGGCTCTCCTCCAGCAGCCTCTTCTTCTGCTCCACGCTCTGCATGTACTCCGTCAGAGAGCGGATCTTAGCTTCATGCTGTGCACACAGGAATTTTTTTTAAAAAGTCATAAAAACCCAGCTGTGACAAACTACAATAAATCTCTTCATCTCTTCCCCTCCCATCCTGTCCCTCTCCCTCCATCCCTCACCTGAGAGATGAGGAGTTGGCAGGAGGAGAGCTCCCTCCCGGTCTCCTCCATCTTGCGGTGGCACTCCAGCTGCATGTTCTCCAGCTGGCGGCAGCGCTTCACCATGCTCTTCACCTCCGACTTGATTTTGCTGATGTAGAGGCGAGCCACCGTGAACTCCTCCTCGATCGCACCGCTAATCTCCACTGGCTGAGGATTGAAGAAAAAAATGAGGATTATTTTCTCTTCCACAGTTTCTCCCCCAGTCATGTGCAACAAAACAGGACATACAGGAAACTCAATAAGAACACACACTCTATTAAGTATTGTTTAGTGTCCCTACATTATATGTACATTTTGACCTGTAATCTAAAGCTTTTTTTACACTGTGATCCAACTCACCAGCTTGATCTCCCCATTGCCCACGATGGTGCTGAACTCGCTGAGGTCCCTCATCAGACCATTGAGGACGTCAGCGATGCGTTTCCTCTGCTGACCGCTCACTTCCTGCATACGAGACAGCTCTACCTCCAGGTCCATCAGACTGGCCTGTTACAGAGAAAGAGAGAGGAAGAGAGAGTCAGTGAGGATTAGTGAAGCACTACCTTTTTCCAACAGAAAGCCTCCAGATGCATGCATGCACATAGTGATGAACATTACTGTAAGGGCAAAATTTCTCTTTTCCTTATTATTAGATATGTTTAGTGTAATTAAATTTCTCTCTTTATGTCCCATATATATGTCTAGTGTGATAACTTGTTTTTTCCTGTTAATCAGTCTTAATTCTGTACACTCAGATAATTTCTGTTTTAGGTCATCTCTGTTTTAGGCACATTGGTATCTTGGTTGGTTACAGCGGGAGGACAAATTGTTTGTAATCAGGGGAAAAGACAGCTGCAGTCTTGGGAACAGTCTGCCCTGGGTTTCCAGCCTTGGGCAGGGAAACTTAGCTGGAGAGAGACTATCTTTGTTAGAGGTGATTCTGTACTCTGATATGTCTGTCTGTGTATTGTGAGGTTATAAGTATGTGACAGCATCTTTCCTTCTTTGTCATATGCTTCATATGCATTTTGGTGTATGATCTCTGTCCTTCAGCTGAATTGGATTGACTCTGTGTGCTCGCCTGCACCCCCCTTTCATTTACCTCTTTTATTCTTTGTCACAATTTCATCTGATTGTTTCATTCTTTTCTTAATTAAATATACAAAAGACAACGGCTTCTTCAAAGGAAATACACGATTTCCACCACAATTACTACTAACTGGGTGATGGAGGCCATCAGTTTTACAGAATATCTCAAACCTGTCCAGGTTTTAGGGCTTTATATAAGGATGCATTGTGCAAGATTTCATCTATGTCAGACTTATGACCACAGAGTTATGCCCATTTAAAATGATCAGGATGCTAGAACCACCTATAGGTGAAATGCCATCACATTTTGCAGGATTGTTCTGATTATATGGGTTCACCTGTCATTTAAATTTGATTGCACAATGCTTAAGTGTACAAGAAAAACCAAACCAGACATCCAGCAAACACAAAAATATAATGGGACTGAAAACCTCCTTGGCAGAGGTAATACGCAAAATGTAAAAAGGCTCTAACAGTACCTGATTGTCATATAATTCCTGCAGTATTTTCCACTCAAGGAAGCTGCACTGCTACAGCAGGTGCTTGTCTCTGTAGTGCAGCAAGCAGCGAGCGTGTCCTTCTGTTCCACCTCCTGTCTCTGATCTAAGCGCTCCTTCTGTCAATCTCACATTCACACGGTTCCTCTGAAAACTTACCATTTTCTGGGACAGTTGGTCGGCCAGCAGCTGGTTCTGCAGTCCTTTCTCCTCCACCTCCTGGCTCTTCTGGTCGTAGTTGATGGCCAGCTCCTCCAGAGCCTGCAGCACCTCCTTCACCTCAGCCTTGGCGCAGTCGCTCTCCACCTGCAGCCTGCCGAGTTCAGCCTGGACCTTGTCCCCATCGCCCTTGGATGAGGCCAGGAGCTGGAGGGAAAGAAAAGACAGGGAGAGAGGCAGGGAGGGGCATTTTTTTTTAAAGTGACAACATTTTGTCCAGTCCTCAATTCTTTAAGGGTTTATTTGAAAACTGGAGCTTGGTTTTAAGCTTAAGTACAATTAGTAAGTGTGCCTACAGTGTGTATTAGTTTGTGGGAATTTCTGTGGACTGACCTCATCCTGATCCAGCATCTGCTGCTTCAGTTTCTCCACCAACTGGCACTGCAGGTTGATCTCATCATCCTGCAAAAACATGATATTATCATAAATACCAACCTCACTACCATCCAGACTAAATCAAATGCATGTGTATATGAATATATGTGACACAGAAAATTGTATAGGCTTTCATGTCCTTTGTTCATGATTGTTTTCCATTTATGAATCCATAATTACATTTCAGTTTACGAGATGTCGCAAGTGTTAAACATTAGTGAGAAGGGGAACTAAAAATATCCCTAAATATCTTTGATTACAAAAATAACATCTGCATTTACACCATGCTAGAGAGGTGGAATTAAAGTAGAGCAGTAGAAAATTGAGACTTGCCCCGAGCAAGTTTGCTAATGTGCAGGCAGAAAGTGTGTGTAAATCTGTGTTGTAAATAGTATGTTTGTGCTTTTATGTTTGGACCTTGTCATCCAGCTGCTTGTACAGCTTGCGGATCTCCTCCTCGTACTTCTGCCGCTCCTCCTCAGAAATGCGGACCACAATGGAGGAGGTGTCGTTGTCCAAAACAGGGCGCTCCTCCACAGACTCGAAACGGGTCACCATGTCCGACGTGGTCTGCTCCGTCTCAGGCACGTCCTCTCCTGAGGGGAGGGACGAAGGGACAAAGAGGACAGAGAATCAAATGCATGAGAATAATGCAGTTTGTTTATAATGTCAGCACAGAAGAGTTGAAGTCAGTTAGTCAGAAAACACTTAATGTGTCTCACCATTTCTCCAGCGGTTGAGCTCAGTCTCCAGCTTCTGGATGGTGTCCTTCAGACTCTTATTCTTCTCCTTCTCCTTCTCGTACTTCCTCTTCCACTGCTCTGCCGTCAGCTCCAGGTTGATGGAGGCTGTGTTCCTGATGGTCTTGGCACTGTGACAGAGGCAGACAGAGACAGAGAGACACAGGGGGGAAATACAAATCAGTTTTCTAAGTGATTATGAAAAGGACTGATGATCAGTGTTGGTGTTTAACAGTTCTACTGGATAATTTGCCCAGAATTCAGCTTTATGTTGGTGATATAGTCCCGGGGTCACCTGACAAGTATGAGAGGAAACTACTAAAGAAATAAGAATCTAACACAGTTACAGTGCCTGATTTGGTTCCTGAGACTTTTCTTAAGCCTTCTGATACCTCCCTAGAGAAAGAACATTATTTCCTCAAAATAAATATATAAAAAATGCAATATAGTTAAGTGGGCAGTGTCAGTTAGTATTTGCATCTGCCTTGCTTGGATTTTAGGTTATGATAGTTCATCGCCTTCCTTTTGAGGGGTAAATATCAGTTTGGTTCCTTGCTGAAAAACATGGCAGCATGTGAAAAAACTGTTCAGTTCTCATACTCTATACGATCATTTCTTTCCAAAGACACATTGACTGTATCCACAGATGTATCTACCGTTGTCCAAACATCAGAGTCGACTTGGTCTCTGCATCGTTGAAGCTGGAGGGAGAGCAGCAGATGAACATGGTGGTGCGACAGTTCCCACCGAGGGAATCCTGCAGGATGCGGGTCATTTTGCTGTCACGGTACGGCACGTGAGTTTTCTGCAGGGGGGTGGGGGGTAGAAGAGGAGAGGAAGGGGAGGGAGGGAGGGAAGTTGATGAGTGATGAAGCAGAGAGAAAAAAGATATGGAAAGAAAGAAGAAAAGAAAGGAGGATAATTAAAGAGGAAGATATGAGGAAAGGAAAACAGAAAAGCGAGTGAGAGAGAAAAGATCAAGATCAACAGACAATCTGGAACCAAAACGAGGAAAGAAATGCCTGAGGCATGTTTCATTTGCTTCTTGATTTTTGTACTTCTGCAGTGACTCATCAGCAGATTATAATCAGCAAAACTGTACACTTTCCCCATTCCCTTTGATTTCTCTGTTTTGGATTCTAACACACCTCAAAACTGCTGTCAAAAGTATCAGATTGATTGAACTAATCTTATAATTGGCAGGGATAGTTTTGGCATTCGATGGCCAAACCTGTTGAGTTGGCAGAAAGGAAAGAAGGGTGTCGGTACTGGGCAGGAAGTATTTCATTAACAAGTCGACAGGAGGAAAATCAATCAACTACTTTACATCAGCTCCTTAAATATGATTTAACATTTAATGGCTTAACACTGACATGCAGTATTCACCAAAATACCAAACCAAGACCGAAACATACAATAAATACTACTTTACCACTATTTTGCTGACATATTTTACTGTAATCCAAATCTATATTTCAGCCAATCTATTTTTTTTACTGTAAATATCAAGGCACACAGTGTCAATTGTATCTGTACTGTCTATAGAAATAGAGGGAAGTTGGGTGAAAATGGCTCACCGTGCCCTCGGCCAAGGCAGAGATGACATTTCCCAGAGCAGAAAGAGACTTGTTGATGTTTTTAGCCTCATCCAGGACGGCTCCTGCAGCTCCAGTCTTACTGACCTGGAATAAAGAAAGAGACAGAGCGAGCAAAGTCAAACACGAGTGATGAACTGCTGAAGAAAAACACAGAAACAGCTGAATTGCAGGTTGGGAGCTGCTGATTTATAAACAGTCTTTCCCCCAGAGTGTCTGTCTCCTACCTTCTCACTGCCAGCCAGATCCACCAGGTACAGTTTTCCACACAGTTTCTGCTCAGTCTCAATATGCTCCTGCTTGATGTTGATCAGGAAGATGCTGTGGCTGCGAGAGCTGTGCTCGTTCATGTCTGTACAAAGACAGAAGCAACACAACAGTTTTGTGGGGGACAAAAGGCAAAGAGGTTTCCCTGCAGTGTTAAAACTTTAGACGCAAAATTCTTCTTAAATTGGTTTTTAAACCCTTTTTCAGAGGGATAAAGAATTCACAAATAAGATCTGATCAAACCTCAGCTTTTAAGCTACAACACCATGGGTGGAAAAATGTTTTCTTTTATTTATGTTTTTTTTTCTTCACAAGTGTTGCCTGTGTGTACCAAGAAAAAAACATTATTTTCACCATAGAAATCAGAATGCAAGAGAGACTACGACTAACCATGTGTAATCATGGAGATTTAATTATAAATAATAATTTAACCATTTAACATGACATACTGACATACGTAAGCCTTATTTTACAAAACATACAAACTATTATTTACATGCCTCTCTCCTATCTAGTACCAGCACTTCATAGGATCATGTCACTTCAGTGTAGTGAAACTACTAACAAATAATGTGAAGTAATTTATCTGTGCATATGAAATGTTCCATGTGTTTTTTGTCAACCAGAACCAGAAGTCATTCCTGCAGCAGAACGATTTTATCGTTTCACGGAGTGCAGATAACAAACAGCACTGATCTAAATGGCTCTCTTCATCGGACCTCCTCACAAACAGAAAGTTCAGGTTTCTCTGCAGATGATATCTGAGGGCATCAGCTCAGTGTCTGCAGAGTGTCGCCCCAATTATCTGCTATCAGCACACCGCTCTGCAGCACCGTGAGTCAGCAGGCATCAGGTACCAGGAAACAGAGAAGACTGTACTGCTCGGGAGCGCAGCCTTAAGCAAATCTGATTCACTGCTGCTTCCATTCAGTCCATTTTCAAAGCTAGATTGTTGTAGGATTTGATTATCACATTGTTACCATTAAAAAGTTTTGTATTATTTCAGCTCTATACTAAGCAGACTTTATTATCATTATCATTATCAAGAGTTATTAAGATCTATTCAAAGAGGTACTGCACTCTTAAATGTACTTTTTGAGCTGTAAACTAAATTATATGACTGTACTGTGATTAAACACATCAGTGCTGGTGTTAATATTGACATTTCTTACCAAATGTATAAAAATCTGCATCTTATGGGTTGAAAATGGCTCAACACGCCATCTACTGTTTTAAATCAGCCCTGAACCTGCGAGGCCAATACTGACATAGAGTCAACCAGTTGGGACCTGTCTATGTCATGAAATTTGTATTAAAAAAAAGACTCTAATCAGTGTCAGTCAGTCTCCCCTGTATCTCCTGACCCACACACTATGTAGCCACGAAGCCTCCTACAGTTGTTGCTCCCTCACTCGTTGCATTTTTTAAATTTGCTGGGAGAGAATTTGAGGGTGTAGTTGCACTTTAATTTGTCACCTTGAAGAAATTTGTCATGGCATCCAATCAACATGCAACACCCCCATCATATCCCTCACAAGTACATAAAATCCATAAAATACAAAGCCAACACAATCCTCTAGTTCATACTATTTATGCAAGGCTGTTATACAACCCCATTACAGTGACACTGTTTAATTAAAGTCGTAACACATAGGCAGAAATGAATATTTATAGAGATTCTGCATGCACGAGGGACTTTGTATCTTCTGCCAGATCACTAGCACTCAGTGTGAAGAGAATGTGTTGGGTCAGACAGTATTGTATTGGCCTGTCTGGTAAGAGACTGTTCATAGATCAGCTCAGTGGATGGATGCCCATGTTCTTTTTAGATCTGAGCTTTCATCTTTAAAGATAAGTTGCCGCACAATGCCGAATATTGATCTGTAGCTGAGTAAGTTCCTATGTCTGCATAGAAAACACACATAAGTCTGTTATTATTCTATAATGAAGTCTTGGACCGCATACAGATAGCCCCAAGGTGCATACTGTCTTTTAACAGATCTATTACCATATATGAATAAAGAATTGTAATTCTAAATGGAGATTAAGCATTTTTGTGCTTCTCAACATATCATAATCACATATGTAGGCCTGTTATATTCCTGTGTTTACAAGTATTACTGATGTAAAGCCATTTTGAACAGCATAGAAAACCAATGATAACTGAGATTAAGTTGTTGGTCTTTAATTTGAAAGAACTGTTAATTTATATGTGATAAAGATATTTTGAATTTTTACTCTTTTTACATTTCTTTTTTCACAGTTGGTGTATTAAATTTACCTAATTTTGGATTCATCTCTCTGCCTCACTACGTGCATGCTGAGACATCAGATCATCATTGTCAGGAAGCTAGACAGCAGTGATTCAGTTTAAGGTGATTAAGGATTCGCACTGAGATGCAGGAATGTTAATGTACGAGCTACTGAATATCTGGAGCTGAAGCTCAACATGTAATTTACAAAATGTCCTACAGATATGACATGATGAATGAAATACATCAAATATAACCTAAATAAAAAATTTCTGGAAATGAACTCTTCTTTGTTTAAATTAACTGAGCACTTAATTTCAATGACATAACCATGTGCTTAGATAGCTGCTTTTTCCCTAATTCTTTAGAGTTTCTATCACTGTAACATATTGTAGGTCATTCAATTTATCTTTTAATTCAGGCAACATCAAGCACACACACAGGTCTAGTCCTGTCAATCACTTTGCAGAAAAGAGAAAACAGCGTTGATACCTTCATTAACTCACCGGAATTTCACTGATTCATGAATCATGTGTAGAATAGCAGCAGATCTCCAAACCCCATGTTTTATTACTTTGTTTTCAGATTTAAGGATTGTTTAAAAACTTCTTCAGTTGGATAAATAAGGACATAAGACATAAATCTGTTTTTTCAGATATGGAGAAGAGGAGCAGAACCGTGGAGTCAGAATGTATTATTGTGCCTATATTAATTGTATAGTTTGCAGAATTACAACCGGCACAGGTAACCATGTCAGCAGCTGCTTGTTCACCGTCATCAGTCGCATTTTCTGTGTTGCTCCTTACCTTTCAATATTTAAACATGAAAATACATTTTACATATAATACAGATAAATACTAAATAATTAGCTTAATTTTGAGACCCCCTCAGAATTTGATTTTGCCATCTTCGGGGGGTCCTGGTTGTTAATTAGGGGGTCTGAGACCCCCTGAGACCCCCCTATTTCACACACTGGTCTTAACAGCAGTAACTGAAACGTATTCAGTTCAAAAATCTTACTTGCTTAAAAAAAAAAAAACGTGGAAAAAAATGTTTGGGCTATGATCATTGTTCTTCTTGTTTAAAAAAATAATACGTTTTGAAGCTTTTTTTCAGTATAACTGCCACAAAATGATGACATGAAACCAAATTAGAGCAATCATACTGACACAGACATTGTAGGACAAATGCTTACACTACTGAATCCTTTTTATGGATCTGATGGAGTACAATCTGGTAATTAGGTCACATGTTATTTTTAGCTGCTGTTTTTTTTTACTCTGCAATGAAATGTTGTACAATGAAGCCAAAGCATCACTCTAACCCGTAAACCCACAGTATTGGAGCCATTAGTCAGATATTATTACTGGACCATAGAGGAGTCAGTCAGCAACCAGGATCTTAGTTCTTTTTATGAGAATGAATGAAGCTCGAAAAGTATAGCAGGCTCTAACACGAAGATTACATAACTGCACAATAACAGGTTACATGAACTCAGCTGTCACGTCGCACATCAGTAACGAGTTGTGAGTGCAACTGCTGGCACTGAAGAGAAACTACATCTCATGCTCTGATATGGAAGCAGAGGAACAAGGGAACTTACTTTATTCTCAAGATGGACACCTACAAATGTTCCACTGTTAGCATTTGTTTTTGGGTTGGTTTTATTATATATATATATATATATATATATATATATGTATATATATGTATATATATATATATATATATGTATATATATATGCATATATATATATATGCATATATATATATATATATATATATATATACATAAAACAGATATCTGTCCTGAATTGCAATATTGTGTCCACTCTATATTGTAATAGCAATTTTCTAAGTTAAATACTCACTGGTCACAGCAACATGGCGGTTAGCTTTGCCCTCGTCGATCACATCCATAACCTCATCAGGACTGGAGACAAAACGCTCAGTGCATCCCTGAGGGAAGGAGAGGAGACAAGAGGACAGGTGAGGAAACAGGAGGAGAGACAGAATATGAGACAGACTTAATATCGTGGATCTGATGCAGCACACAGACAGATTTTCCCCTAAAAAGACGACATACAGAGCACTTCCACAAACCTTGACATATGGCACCTTATTCTTATCCTCATGGACAGACAGGTTGGTCTTTGTCACTAAGAAATAGAGAAAATGTATAATGATGAGTGTTTTTCAGTATTAGTATGACAAAGCCATGCAGAAGTTACACTGGTGTGACATTAGTTAATATTTCACAGTATACTGAAAAATTCAAGTGGTACATGAAAAGCTCGTTAGCACTAACCATCCAGAAGATCACGGATTTTGTCCATGTAGATTTCGAAGTATGAAACCTGTTGGAGAAGAAAGATAAATATGGAACCAGCTGTTTACAGAGAGAAGGTACAGATTGAAATCAGAGTGAGACTGTCCAAACATAAACCAACACAGTGTAACATAAGAAGCATACCACAACACAAGACGTTAACTTGTTTTACTCATCAAATACAGTACCTTGATGTGGAATTCGAGGTTTTCATCCATGGCAAAGATGTGGTTGAAAATGTCCTCAGCGATGCGAGGAATGATACCCATCTGGTGAGGGTCGTGCAGCTTGCCCTGAAACAGGAAGTCACAGATGAAGGTATAATTTAGTGAGATGGTGATAGCTTTCCAGGGTCAAAGGTTAATGGAGACTTCATGCAATAATGCCTTTAAATTATCATAAAATGTCTGTTAAATCAAAGCTAAGAACAATAAAAGGCAGAAAAAAAGAGAAAATGCTATCCTGGTACAGAACCACAAAGTGTCAAAAAAAATAAATAAATAAAAATAAAAACAATGTTGAAAGAAGGGCTAGATCACTTCTGTGAGACCTGCCACCAATTTCTACCAGTTGAAGCGGATTAAAATAATAACAATACTGTACCTCCATGGTGTGAGTCTTCCCGGAGGAGGTTTGTCCATATGCGAAGATAGTGCCATTGTATCCAAACAGAACATCTATGAGAAAAACAGAAATACAAATGAGACCACAGCAAATACACACCAAATATCTGACATATTTCGATATGCTAATCATCCATACCCTTGACAATCTGCTTGGCACAGGTGTTGTACACCTGCTCCTGGGTGGTGTTGGTCGGAAACACTCGATCAAATGAGTAGGACTTCCCCTGTGAAGACCATCAAGAACAACAGACAATTAACAAAAAAACATAAAAGATATAAGGTTGTTTATCTCCAAATTGTGATCAGACTTTTCAATTTAGTCACAGTACATTTAAATAACTGATAGGGGCAGTATTTAATCTTAGATGTTTTATTCTTCTACAGAAAGTGTGTTTTGATATTACGTGATAGAAATTAAACAGACAATGGCACAATAATGACGTTCAATCAAATAGCTCCCTACAGTTCAACTTTGATGCTGTGCTGTATTAATAAGAATGATATGACAAACAATTTATTTAAAAAATATATTTAAAAAAAAAACACTTTAATCTCTTTTCTAGCAGCTAGTCATTAGTCTAAGCTTTGGGAAATGTTGTCAGCGCCTGACTGAGGTATCTTCAAATTGACTGACTCCTCTTTTTGCACGTGCCTGACCATGAAAGAATAAGATATACACTCATATAAAAATATAAAATGGATATGTCATTTTTAGACCTTTAAATGTCATCCCTCATAGGAAAATGCACATTAATGTGATGGCCCAACACAACATATTGCTGAAAACCAATTCTGATGACATGTAATCACACATTATTCACATAAAAATAACTACATCTTTTTGTTTTTTTCACGTTTATGAAATGTTTTTGGAAAACATCAAGAACACATTCAAGCTTGAGACAAGACTGTCAACTCATATCAACACATAAAAAATGTGTCATCTCATGACATGACATATATATATATATTAAAAAAGCAATATTATCCTAATCTGGGCATGCAGGTGTGCTGAAAATACTTTAGTGTTGCTACCATTTTAGTAGATGGTTTGTACAATGCTGCTTTTACACAACAAAAGAAGATGATATCAGCAGAGAGTAAGAAAGCCAGCTCTGCAGTGCTGCTTTCTAGCTAGTCAGAGCCATATTTCATCCAGGACCTGGCAACTTCAAATAATGGACCAAGGTCGTTAAACAAAAAAAAAAGAAGCACTTTTTCCATTTATATCTAACATGGGAGCAAAGTCATATGAAAGACAATAAGGGCCATACAGTTAGGTGCTATTGCCAGCTTTTCTGCAGCTCCCCCAGGTGTAGCTTGTCAGTCCTAACCAGCTTCTGTTATTACAGCATATGTAACTGCTGTACTGGATTTTAAAATTTTGAACAGTTGTTCTGTAAGTATTTTAGAGGTTGAGGCTTTGACAGTGTATCAAGACTCATGGGGTATGTTTTAGCTGAATGCTACTAAAATAATCATCCTTTTATATTTGTTAAAGAAATAGTTTGACATTTTGGGAAATACGCCCATTCGCTTTCTTGCCAAGAGTTTGTGAGAGTTGCTGTGTTAGCATATTTCCAAAAATGTTGACCTATTCCCATAAATGATAAATGCTCAAATTTTACGGTTCAGTAAAGCTTTAGACACCCATTTGTTTAGAATATGAACAGAAAACTTCAGGAACTACAGAAAGATGAAGCTCCTACACACTGTTTACAGCATTTGAATTGACTGCAAAATAAACAAGCTCCTCCTACAAACAACCTGTGAGTGACACGCAGACGAGTGACTCAGCCCTGGCAAGACTTGTTGCAGAAACCAGGCTATTAAACCCCTGAATGTCACTGTCCCATTTGATACAGAGGCCACAATGCAACACAATAACGTGAGCTGCCAGAACGTATTAAATGTCATTAACAAATTGACTCATCTGCAGACCGCCCCCATGACAGAGTGATTTACCAGAGAGAGAGATTGAGTGTTCAGGGAGGGACGGAGGAGGCACAGAAAGAGACATAAAAATAGAGATGGATGAGTAAAGGACAGACAAGGTTGGGAATTAAAGAGGGAGCCACAAAATAGAGAAATAGTGGAATGAGACAAAAAAATGAGAAAAGAGAGACAGAGAAACAGACAGACAGCTGGATGGAGCCAGGGACAAGAGAAAGCAGGTCAGTCAGAGATGCATGAGCTCACTGGATGATTATTGATCCTCTCTGTAGGCAATTAGAGAGATCAGTTTCTGACTCTACTGTACAGCGTCAGGCTGAGAGGAGAGAGGAAGGTCAGTTCGAGATGTTTCCATTATCGCTGGAGAAAGTTTCAACATGATTCCTCCCCCTGCACACCGCATTTGTCGGCCAGAGGAGAACCAAAGCTAACTATTACACTCCTTTTAGCAATCTATGTAGTCCTCATGTACGCTGTTTTTGTTTCTTTTAACCTTCCTAAGACGTGAGATACTTGGCCAAGAATAAAACATCTAAACAGGGACAACCAGCAACAGAAATTGATAAAATTACATTACATATCTGGGGAACCACAGTTCATATGAATAGTTGTTCTAAGTTTTATGTGCAGACAATAATTGAATGAAAATGATCTACAAGCCTACGGCATTTTATTTGATTTGGCGTTTGAGATGACTCTGGCTTCCAGGGATGGGATCAATTCAAATGAACTTCTGTGAATTTCAAATGTGAACGTGAACCACATAGCGATGGCCAAATCACTAGTCTCAAACACATCTATGCAGCAAAAAACTCAATTTTATCAAACATTTTCATCTATAATTGAAATACTAAAGCTATATAAATGTTAAAAAACAAGTCACAAAAATCTGTGTGTCTGTTTCTTTAGCGCATACTGAATAAGGCAGTATGCAAGGATTGCTGCTTCAAAAATGTAGACACTTGATTCCTTAAAGGTCTTGAAATAATTTGATTTGTATTAGAAACAAACACTGAAATAAGGCTACTCTGGCATCTTTTTTTCTTTTGAGGAAATGTTTGTTATGTATGAGAATATATTTTTAACTTTTGACAAAAATCTAATTCTAAGTGTCCTGGCTGAATTTAAACATTGTTCTCCACACATTACAGCCTTTGGATACATGCAACATACACTGGATACATACTCTCCAGCTATTAAACATTTACAATTTAAAGAGACTCAATTATGTATTCATTGCATAGCATTGGTGTATCCATCCCCACAAACATAAACTAATCTTCAGTGTAAACAAGACATGTAGCATCATCAGATTTTGGTCCACCCATACTTCACCAGCCCCCATATCTCCAAACTTCAACATATAGGCCTACGACAAAGATCATCACCAAGACTTCGCCTCTGCACCAGTATATTTGTCTGCATGTGCGGCATCTGCTGAGTAATGATAGAGAATAGATAGCATGCATGTGCTGTATGGCTGGCCTCCTTCATGGCAGCATTAAGGAAAGGTTAATTAGGCTAATTAACTTAAACACCCAGAAGGAATGAATGGACCCATCAATAGCAGCATGGAAAATACTTTATATTCATTTACATTCATTTATAATTACCTTTGAAGGTTGTATTAGATGTGTGTTCTAAATCAGGATTACTCATATAGGGCCATGACATGAAAATACAGCAACTTACAGTTTAAAATATGTTATGTTAGGATCTCTGTCTCTTTAGAAAAGTGCTATATAAAGTATGTCTGATGAAAATAAGGCTATGTTTCATTCATAGGCTACACAATGCAGACCTTAGTCAGCTGATGCAAGAGGCCAGTTTGCGCACTTTAACAACATTACATGTATTTGGGCTTTGTCGTGTTAAGGGAAAGGCAGATTTTGGGGGGAAATGTGTGATATGTCTCTGTGCTGCACCGATTATCTTGTTTTCTTGCCAATCCACAACCCAAACAGACTGGGTCGACTCGCGCTGATGATTTATTGATGAGGGGCCTGCATGCAAAACAAAGCGCCTCCCTTTACTCACCCCGACGACGACAGTGTCGTCTCCTTGGAATTTGGGGATAAACTGGTCCCCGCGTAATATCTCCGACTGGTTGAGAGGGCGAAAGCGACACAGCACTTTTATGTTGCAGTCCGCTGGAACATCGGCCATGGCGCAGATTCACGGAGGAGGAAGGATGCTGCTTACTGCTGAGAGGAAAGATGATGCTGAGGCTGGAGGCGACCAGTCTCTGATCGGGGCCTGATCTGACCGTCAAAAATAAACGACGAGGGATGCGCAGTGACTTATCCTTCTTCGTCGAGAGGACTGTGGGTTTGGTGGAGAGATCGGACGGTTTTTATCCCGACAAGCTGAGACAGGGTGCAGTTTATTTATGCGCAGCTGGACGGTGTTTCCTTGTCGCAGTGAGGCGGGCAGGCTAAATTAGATGTCAAACCGCGAAACGATCCCCTACATCATTAAAACAACAGACTCTGATGTTACTCGGTTTCCCTTGTTCGTTTATTTAACGCTGTCTTCCTCTCGTGTGTGTTTTTTCTTATCCTTTTCGGGTGCGGCGGTGGATGTGCGTCTGGCCGGTTGAAGGTGAGATGCTGCTGGAAGGGCAGTGAGGTAAAGCTGCTGCTGATCGGCCAGTCTGAGTCGCAACAGCGCCCTCTATTAGCGAGTGAAGGAAGGGCGTGGTCAGCACCCGTCTCTTAAAGTGGTACCCACAGATTCGGCATCATCAGCTCAGCATCTTCACAGGCAGGCGGAAACCAGAGCCGTATGCTGCAGCGTCACATCCGACAGAGCGATGAAGGGTAACATTACTTTCTGTAAAGCCGCTGCCAGGCCCGCTGATGCAGTGACTAGTCATCAGTGATGACTAGTCACTGCCATACTTTGGCCCCTCTCCGATGCCTGACTGTATTTCTTGGAAGGAATAAGAAACCATTATGGGAACGAAATGGAGATTATTGATTCAAAGATGAGTTTAGGCCTCACCTTGATGGAGTATTACAGTGTCTGATGAGACTGAGATGATGCAGCACAAAACTGAAAAAACATCACCATGCCCATTTAAAAAAAATCTTCTCATACTTGTTTAAAGTGAACATTACAAATACAATCCAGAAAGCACTTATTGAGCACATATACCTGCACCAAGGCTACACAATCCTTCTTAAGAGATGTTTAGAAAATTCTGGATTTTTATCTGCATCAAAATTATGGGACAATTATGGGATATTTTGCCAGATTTTTATAAGGAAATTGTTCATACTGAAGAATGTACAAAGAGATCATAAAAATCCCAGATCCAAATTGGATCAACAATTAAAATCAGCAATGAATCGATGGCCTAATTTTAATCCATTTTTTTAAGGAAATCTGTTAAGAATTTATAAGATATTCTGATAAAAGACAAACAAAGAGGGATAAAAAACAAACGGAACTGAAAACAACTTCCTTCACTAAGGTAATAAACTGGGATTTGTGGGTTACTGGAGGTCAGGGTGCAGGTATGAGACTTGTTTTTTAAGCTATCACACACATTTCTTGAGAATTTTTGTCGCAACAGTCCTAGATGTTATGCTCATGTTCAATATAATCCTTATTTTACAATGTGCGAGAGTTAAAGGAAAATTCTGATATAAACTTCATCACCTAGTTTCTCACATCCTTTTCAGAACAGAAATCAACACCAGGTGCATTTTCTGTAAATAGTTTAATATTAAATAAAAAAGACTCCCATATAAAAAAGAAAGCTACAGTCCACAATTTAATCGTCTTTTTAAACATAAGTATTGAAAGCAAGGGGAAGAATGAGAAAAATACTTAATTACAATTCCCAGAAAAATTCACAATTCATTGTTTTCTTGTCTTTCTCTAACAATATAAAATCAAAATAAAACACATTAACTGTACATATGTACAAATTTCCAAGTGTAGAAATTGCATAATCTGCTTTCTTTTTCACTTTTCTTTATTCTTGTTTTTTTTTTGTTGTTTTTTTTTTAAATACAGCTAGAGTTGCCAGTACTCTTGGGGCAGGGCAGTGTGTGGAGGAGAGCTCAAACAGTGATATGAGGAGACAGAGGGGGGGATACTACTCCAAATCCATCGTAACACATGGACTCAGCATATCCATACAAGACATCGTCGCTCTCTGCATTTACGTTTTCCAGCCATTCATTCAACCAGTCAAAAGACATACTGTACTGCATTTTGTATAAACTCGGGATTCCTGCAAATGCTCCATTTCAAAATTCAATACTTTTTCCAGACACTTATCTCATGGCTGGGGGGGAGGGAGGGTGAATGTTTGGGTGGGTGTTTGGTCAACAGATATTAAATAGTCTCCATCACACCACAGCTACATGTAATTCTTCACAGCAACAAAATGACACAGCATGTGAAATGTAAGTGGGTTGCCAAAATGTGATATATGATGCTCAAAGTTCTCTGAATTGTTCAGATGTGTTGGGGATCTTGCGAACGTCAGAAACTGTTGATGTTGTCAGATTCACTTCATTTTCCTGATCTGTCGGGGTACCCTGACATGTTATGACATGACACAAAGAGTTGTACAAAAGAACTTAAGTTTGTAAATGGGTGTTTTCTCAGTTCATAAAATTATTAGTGATGTACAAACCATTAAAGAACAATTCACAGGACACGTGGAATTATGATAAAAAAAGTTGATAAGGTGACCCACATTATTTCCTTGGTTTGTCCCATATAAATGTTATTTTATACTGTAAAAAGAGAAAATCTCAGGTCTGTTCCTTCTTATATTCTCTTCCAGCATTCTCTTCTTCTGAAAACCTTTCAGAACATTTCTTTGAAATATAACCGCTGTGTGTCTCTGCAAAGAGCCCTTTATCTAACAGACAGACAGGGTCTTGTTAACTAAAATGAGAATAAATTCAACTAACGGTCAGACAGTGAGGGGCTCAGCAATAGCACTGTTGTCCAACACATACTTTTACATATACACACATATCCACACACATACAGACACACTTTTAACAGAGAGCATCTTTCAAGTAGATGGGCTTTATCCTGACTCACAGTTACACACTGATGAGAAGAAAACAGTACTCTTTTTTTGTGTGTGTTTTCTCATTGACATAATTCTAACACCAACCATAATTAACAGATCTCTGATCACAATGTCAAGCAACCATTATTTTGTGAACTAGACCTAAGAGAAGACCTAACTGAAAAACTATCCAAAAAATTTCTCTTCAATTTTTTTCCACTTTTTATAAATTCACTTTTCAGACTAGATCTCTCTCTCTCTCATGTGTTTTTCTTTCATAGTGGTTGCCATAACAATGGTTGACATGACAACGGCATAGTATTAGTGCAGTTGAATTAGAAAAAGATAGGTCTAAACAGTGGTGGTGATGATGGTGGAGAGATGGGAGGGGGAAAGCGTCTGGCCGCTTTTGATTGGTGAACAGCTCTGACTTACAGCTCCCTCCACCAATCACTGCCTCTGAGACCTGGCGCCTCGTCGCCTCCTGCCACGGACTGACCTCTCAGGCTTCAGCAGTGCTGTCTGGAACAAGAAAGAGAGAGAAATTACAGCCACATCAGCCTTATCTCTTTCCAGCCCCTTAGTGGTGGAATAATTTTCCACTGCAGTCAGAACTGCACACTCATTCCCAGCATCGAACGAAATCCTTCCTCTTCAGCAAAACCCTTCACATTTAGTGTTTGCTTTCCACCCTTCACAGGGTAATAAGAGTACAGTCAAAGAGACAGAATGAGAAATCCTTAAAATGCTCTACAGCCATACTAACAGCTCTGTGAGGCTGTACTGAGCAAAATGCTAATGTCAGCATGCTAACATGCTCACAATAACAATGTAAACATGCTGATGCTTAGGAGATATCTTTACCATGTTCACCATTTTAGTTTGGCTTGTTAAGTAAAGCTAAGGCTGATGAAAATGTCTTTAGTTTTGCAGGTGTTTAGTCAAAAACCAAAGTATTGGACATATTTTGACCTGCTGATGGCTCTAGATGAAAGGGTTAAGGGATCACCAAAGTCATTCTAATTTGTCCTGAAGGGGAACACACCAAATTTCACGATAACCCATCCAATAGTTGTCGCGACATTTCACTCAAAACCACAAATGTGAACCTCATGGTGGGGCTAGAGGAAAAGTCAGGGGATCAGCCACTAACATGGCAAAAAAAAAAAAAATCCAAGCTGTTGGTAAGTATAAGCAGCATATTCATTAACAGTAACTGGGAGAAAAACAAGCTGTGCTTTAAAGTAAGACTGGTGGCTTGGGAATAGTCTGGCTCAAAACAGTTCAATGGCACTAGTGAGAGGCTGCTGATAATTAAACCAATACATCTGTTAGTCACTGAGGGGGGAGCTGGGTTTTACCGTAGCCTTGGTTTCCTCTAGTGCTGTAGCATCCATGTCTCTGAAGTCTTCCAACACATTCTGTAGCCTGAAACACAAAGTAAGAAACACATTAGTATTCAATAAACCTGATAAGACAGCTGTTATGAAATATCAGAAATGGCATGTCTAATGATACTGATACATTACAGTGCAAGATCTTGCAACCGGAGCCCCTTTGATTTTTACTGGAAATGTATTTAGAGTTAGAAGGGGCCTGCTACACCTACTAGTAGTTTCAGAAGGCCTTTACCATCTTAGGTTTAGGCAACAAAACGACTTGGTTAGATCAGGAAAAGATTGTGTTTGGGTTAAAATAAGAAAGTACACCATGTGATGTAACATATAGGCTAACATAAAACTTTAAATAAGTCAACATTGACTTTTGGTTTCACGAACCCTGGTCTCCTGGGTGAAAGTTCTGTGTTGTTTGACACATCCATCCACCTCAGCCTCCTCCTCCTAACGCGGACTTTTTCGCTCTTTATACTACGTCACCTGATGCAGGTGGGTTTACGTTGAAAGCCCAGTGCGTCTCATACAGACTTGATCAACCATGTGAATAGATGATAATGGCCTTCTGAACCTACTACACCTTCTAACTCATATCTATGAGGCTGATAACCACTGATAATGCCTATTCAATCAAGTGATAACATTCAAAGCGGGTGTAACAAGACAACTTACGTTTGTTTCCTTTTCCTTCCTCTTCTGGCTCCACCTGCTGCTCCCGCTTGATCCTTGGGAGGTAGAATCAGAAATCACATTACAAAAACATTATGATGAAATCATCTACAGGTATCAGGGGCATAGAAATGCAGCCATTCAAGTCAATCTCAATACTACATTTCTCTTTTTTACAGTCTGTGGACCATACCAAAAACTAAAATCTGGTGTCTCGGCAGGATAATTATGCAGTCCCACTTTGTGATATAAAATCTTGTCTATAAATATGAAGGAAACAGGAGACCCAAGCACTCACCCTTCCCTGTTCAGTGTGCAGCAATGTCCCAGCTGTCTCCTCATTGGGCCTCCCACTGCATCCATCCCTGGGACTGAGGTACCCCGCATGGGGAAGATGCCCCTGCCTATCCAACCCTGCCTCAACATAGGGGCACACAGCCGCAGCAGGCCCAGTACAGTCTGTCTTTGCCTCCTCCAAGTATATGGGTGGCAGAGGAGGCTCTGGGTGGGTATGTCCCTCTACCATGACCGGTTTCCTTTGTAAGGGTGACGTAGACCCGTCCTCAGTTGGTTTGGGCGTCCCCTGAGCTGGGGAATGGGCTGCTGCTTCCAGGCTGAGTCGGGATAAGTCTGGGTTGCGGAGGGAACAGGCCCGACGGGGGCTGAGGGAGACTGGGGCACTTGCCTGGGGCAGAGTTGGGACAGGGGTGGATGGGGTATGGTGCTCCACGGGGAAAGAAACCGGCGGTAAGGCACAGAAGGGTGAAGTGGGGTCAGATGGCCCCAAGTGGGCCCTGTCTTCCTGCTCTTTAGCACTGACTTGAAGGAAGGAGGTATAAATCGTGTCCATGAAAGATGTATAAGGATCAATAACAGACCTGCCCTCAGATACTCGCTGTGGGGGTGGAGTGGGTTCTTGAGCAGGGGCTGGAGCAGGAGCAGGACTGGGAACCACTTCGGGAGCGATCTGACTGGCTGGAATGCCTTCCTGCGGGGCAGGGCTGTGTGCTTCCTGCAATGAGACTGGCTTCTCTCCTTCTGAGGGTGGTGCAAGGTTTAGCTGAAGGAAAAAAGTTGAGGCAATCAATAACAAAGATCCCAAAAGAATCCAAAAGCAAATTATCCACGTTTCCTGACACATACACAAATCCCGTAACAAGCCACAGACAACAGCCAGAAAAAGAAAGAAAAAAAAAAAAAAACACAAGTAAAAATTAGGGATGTCCTGATCAAGGTTTTTTGGCCCAGATCCCAATGAGAATCCTTCAGCCGATACAGAGTCCGATCAAATACTTATATTTATCTAAATGTTGGTTAAATATGTATCTAACACCTTGAAATAACAGCTGTAAACTACTAAATTTGGCACACCTCTTTTCACAAGCTACTTGATTCAAATACTGAAGGTCCTGGTTCAAAGCTACAAAGTTCTTAATATTAATTTATAGATATGATATAAATAAAAGTTTAACTGGCAGAATGCGACTCATAAAACTGACATGACGCAATCCGCTGGAGGGAAGATTTCTCACTGTTGTCGTTGTTGAACCTACAAAAACTCTCTGCTCGCGGCTGTGCAGTGGTGACAGAGTTGAGCCTCTTCCCTCACAAAAGTAATCTGGCTGAGTACAGACACCGGCTTGCAGATAGCACTATAACCCAACAACAGCCAAGTTTAATATTTGCTCTTTGTACACTGTTTTTTGCTAATGAGGAAGAGAGAGTTAAAAGTCAGAGTTTAGCGAATCCTTGTAACGTTATTTTGTAAATCTCAGAGCCACTCACACCAGTGTGCACTAATACATTCTCACACTTTCACTGCATATGCAGCGAGATGCTTGCAATGTAGAGCCCTGCTGTCACAAAGGAGAGCAGCACTGCAACACTAGCAGGCTGAAAAACACAGTACAGTAAAGAAAGGATTGAATTTTGATTGGCTTTATTTTAGCCAACAGCAGTCCTTTAAAGTATGTCCAGATTGGCCCCAATAATGATCTTTAAGATCTGCTTGGAACATCTCTAGTAAAAATTCATAGCATCATAGAACAATCTAAGTGCATACATCTAAAAGTCTGTAAAAACAGCACCATTTAGGCAGTAACCTCTTTATACACTTTATCCACAAAGCTACATGCCAGTTACCCACCTGTATGTTGTTGAGCAAGTTGATGGCTCCATCAGGACCCTGCAGCAGAGGCATGCCCAATGCAGAGGTCTGGACTGGGGGTAGGAGGATGGAACCTGCTCCAATCCCCACCATGTTATGGAGGCCAGCAATGCCAGAAAGATCTCCTACAAAATCATATTACACAGATGCACTGATATAATGGCTTACTGTTTAAAGTTTCCATACTGAGAGTTGGTCATTTTTGCTGGTATCATTTCATTTATTCCTAACATACTGAATTTAATCTTGAGGAAGAAGTGTTACAAAGAGTGGGTACTAACTCACCTAATACAGCAGAGTTAAGCAAAGTGGGCAGTAACTGTTGGAGGATGTGGTTGTCCTTGCCTTGGAGAGATAAGGGAATGAGGGTGTCAACACCAGCATCAGTAGGTACCTGGAGAATAGAGTAGAGTAGAGGACAGGACAGCAGAGGAGATGGTTAGAGTTAAAGGAAAACATATTACAAAATAGTGAATCAAAGAAAAAAAGGAGGTAGAGTTGGGGAAGGAGAAATGCAGAGAGACAAGACTCAGACAAATCTTTTTTTTTTTTTATGCAAAATTAAAAATGTTTCCAAAAACGTGTGCATTCACACCTAAAGTAAATTAAGATAGACAGACTGTAACCAACCCAAACAAAACATGTAGTCTGAGGAGGACTTCATTTGAAAATAGTTAAGAGAAAAATCATATTTTAGCAGGTAAAGGAAAACGGTTTATGGGTTTTTGAGGAAAATACGCTGGGGGAAAACAATGGAGCAATGAGCTCATAGGTTTTTCTAGGGAAAGTAGGATGAGCTCAGAGGAAATAGCTATAGGAGATAGAGGAGCCTACCTGAGGTTGGCTATGTTGGGTTTGCTGTGCAGGAGCTAATTGGGTGTGGGGATGTGGGTGGAGCTCGGCAGAGCTCAGGGCAGCAGTGAGCAAGGCAGGGCTGAGGGGCAGGAAGGCTGCGGAGGGAGGAGAAAGAGTGGCAGGAAGCAGCAGAGACTGCAGGGCTTGGATAGTGCCCTCAGCTCCTGGAGGAATGGGGAGAAGGCTCTGGGCGACCTCCAAGAGCCCCGGGCCCGGTAGCGTTGATGGATCTAGGAGGCCAGAGGTCTTATCCAGGGTGAGGCCCTCCAATGTGGTGGGGATCTGCTGTGGCTGCTGGAGAGGAACTTCCAAGCTGACCTGGCTCAACTGACCAAGCCCAGAAAGAGGTAACAAAGGCGCCTGGTGTTGCCCAAGCAACAAGGATGCCATAAGCAGAGCCTGAAGGCTAGGTTTTTCTGTTAGCCCTAAATCAGCTTCCTGTCCTGGGGAAGGGGTTGGTAGCGGGTTCAGCAGGCCCAAAAGGTTCAGAGGCAGCTCCCCTTGGCCACCACTCAACAAGGGCAACAAGGGAAACAGAGGATTGTTGTTTATCTGTTGCTGCTTCTGTTGTTGATCCTGGTTTTGCTGCTGTGTCTCTTGTTGTTGTATCAGTAACTGCTGATGCTCTGATTGCTGCTGCTCTGCAAGATTCTGTGGTGGTTGTGGTGTAGCATTGGCATGTTGCCCTCCCAACCACAGCCCCCCTAGAGGCAATGAAGCCAGGACTGTAGGGTCCAGGAGGGATGGCAGACCTCCTGTGGATGACAGCAGCTGAAGCAGCTGCTCTTGGTTCATGAAGGGGAAGGCCTCTGCCAGAGGTAAGGGAGCAGTTGAGTCGCCCACAGCTGAAGGTGTATGAGGACTGTGATTATCCCCAAGACGAGAGGAGATAGTGGGCCCTGGGCTGGTGGCTGCTGGAGGTTTGGTCACTATGGAGACCTTCGGATCCACACATCTAGGTTCCTCTGGCCCTGTGTGAGAGACATGAATCATTCACATCGGTTCAGGCTGACTTAGCAATCAGTAAACACTTTTTATACAAGGGTCTTGAGTTGTGCAGTACACTGTTTTTTTTTCTGTGGTGGTTGACTCTGGTACAGCATTGAGCACTGAAAGTTAGCTTAAAAACAGCAAATTTAAATTTACAAGCTAGCAATAACACATCAATAAACGTGCACTCACATCGATTCAGAGCAACACCCTAAAGGGCGCAACCATGAGAAACCATTTGTACCCCTTGCCCTGAACCATCCTAAGAGATACCATCCTCTGATTTAAATAGAGAGTTCATAACCACACACATAGTTCACATTAATCAGACTTGAATGGGCAAAATTTGAGAGAGCATCTTGATGTCTACATGGGTACATTTTCAGTATATGGCCATGCTCTACAAACCAAATTACTTCAATATGCATTCAAAAGTTAAGGTTATATGTTAAAGACTAAAAACACACTTCAGACTGAAAAATATCCTCACCTGCAGTGGGATTTCCTTGGGAAGACATCGCAACATCAGTGGTATGGTCGGAGGAGCTGCCCTCCCCCTGGGGTACAGTGGAAGATGCTGCGAGAAGGGCCAGGACATGGTTGCTAAGATCAAGAGGCTTCGGAGAGCTGGGTATCGCCATGGAAACACTGCCTTGAGAATGACTCAGGTCCACTGATGTAGATATGCTGTTACTATCAATCTCCGTCGCCACAGTGCCCTGTGGTGAGGCTTCCCGCAATGGTCCCTGGGAAACAGAGTCTACTGTAGGAATGTGATTCTCAGTTGGTTGATACTTGTCTGAAGGAGTCAGGGACATATGCTGAGATGGGCTGTTGTGTAAAGCTAAATTTGAGTTGGGCAGCACTGTAGACGAAGGAGAATGTCTCTGTAAAGGACTTGATTTAGTAGACCGAGGATGTGATGGAGACTGCACTGATCTGAACTGAGAGGAAGTGGGAGGAGGAGAAAGGGGTTGCGGCACCAAGGGTAGAGGATTAGTGTTACTGATTCGGCATGGTGACTGAGTCTGTGGGTGCCTGACGTTAGAATGAGGGGCGGGAGAAGAGGGTGACCGTCTGGGGCTCTGTTTATTAGTGTGTCCACTTCCTTCAATAGACATGGATCCTGGCTGAGCTGAAGCAGAGTTAGACGCTGATGCTGTGGCCTGCGCATTCTGCACGCTGAGCAGGTGTAACAGAGCAGACAGCGGCTGGGTTGGCGGATCCAAGCCAAGGGGTGTAGGTGTCAAGCCTGTAGTGAAATCCAGAGCCTCATTTTGTCGAGGAGGCCTGGAAAGGTGTGCCATCTGTCGGAGAGCAGGGAGCCTTGGTGTCTGCCCGGGGAGGAGATGATGATGGTTTTCTAACACGACAGCATTCTGGTTCTGCACAGCTGAGGTAGAGGAAGAGTGCAAGGATGAGGGGAAGGTAGAGGAGGAAGAGGATAGGTTGATGACTGTAGCAGAAACAGCGTCTCCTGGTGGGGTCTTCCGCGGCCCATTAGCCAGCTGTTGGGTGTCTCTTAGCATGCTGAGCACCGTGGGAGATCGGCGTTGCCTCTTCCTGTGCGACGCATTGCGCTCTGCTGTAGGAGGCAGGTGGGGCAAGGAGGAAGCCAGGGACTGGGCCAGAGAGTGGGATGGAGGAAAGAGGACGGAGGAGGCTGCGGCAAGGGAGGGCTGGGGAGGCCTAGTAGAAGCGATGGAAGAGGGAGGGTGGCTGTTATGTAAAGTGCTGTTTGTTACCTTTGATGACTGTTGCTGTTGTGCCTCTTTCGAGACCTCCAGAGAAGAGGGCAAGCTCGCCGGGTTGCTGGCCACATTTGCACTCTGGCCCTGGGTTACCTGGTTAGCCAGCTGAGCCTTGGCAGCCGCAGAGAGCAGGCTACTCGCAGGGAAAGAAGCTGGGTGTGGCAGCTTGCTCTGATGGCTGTGGTGGTGGTTCAGAAATGGCCCCAGAGGTAAACTAGAAAGCCCTGCAGAGTTCAACCCAAAACTTGGTGGTCCTGTGCTGGGAGTCGGACTCATGGTACTCTTTGAGGGCTTCGAGGAGAGAACATGAGGGCTGCTACTGCTTTGGTTGGTCAGTAAGGAGGGGTTAGTAGGGATAAGGAGGTGGTGGTTATTAGTGCTGCTGTTGCCTGAGTTCTTAAACTGCTCCAAGATGTCTTCCAGCTTGTACTTGGGGAAGTGGGGGCTGGGGTTTGGGGAGCCACCGGAGAGAGGGGAGTGTGGAGAGGAAGAGGTGGATTTCCTCCTCTGAGGCAAGTTACTTCCCATCAGTCCTCCCCCTGCGGCTGGTGTTGAGCCTCCTCCCTGCTCAGACAGAGGGGAAGGAGAGGCTGAAGGGTGGCGGGACCGCTGGTGAGGAGACACACAGTTCATGTTAAGGATAGAGGGAGAGAGAGAGGGAGATGGCGAGAGCGGGGAGCCTCCAACAATGACACCATGAGGATGATGAGTGTGAGTCTGTGCTCCTCTCCCTCCTCCACCCATGGTCATAGGGGAAGAGGGAGGAGGTGGAGAGAGGGGCCCTAGCCGAGGAGAACCCGGAGTCTCCGGGGGCTGGAGTATTCTTTGACCTTGACTGACGTTCTGAGGTGTGGGGGTGCGGGGTGACCTATGGGCAGCGCTGTAAGCTGGGAATGAGGAGCTGGAGGAAGAGCTGGACGAGGCAGGGATAGGAGGAGGATGGTGAAGCCTTCTCATAGCCTCTAGGGGATGGTGAGAGTTTGTGCCTGTGTGAAGGACAGGGGAGGAACCATTGTAAGGGTAAATAAACTGGTGGGCGGATTTGGGGCTGGCACAGGGGTTTGGGTGGAGGTTGCTGTGGGGTCGGGCTAAGACTGGATGGAGTTTGGGATGGTAAAGGCCATGGTCCTCTTCTTCCCGCTCCATGAGTACTCGCTTTGGATCGCGGCTGTCCACTCCACTGCTCGTCTCTGAAAGTGGATCCACACACAAAAAAGCATTTACTAAATTGTTACATATGACAGCATTATTTACTTTCATAAAAGGTCTTGTATACAGTCTATTAACTAATTACTGAGAATAAAAATTCTGCTATATTTGAGTGCTCAGGATATGTTTGATTTTGACCCTTGAGGTAATTAGTGTGCAATCTTGAGGCCATGCTAAGTCTCAAGGACCCTACCTTGGAAATACAACCAAGCATGAGCAGAAGAAGCTGAAACCTTACACTTTATTAGCTATTAGTTATAGAAAATGTGATGTCCCCATGGAAGCAGAATGGATGTCAAAGAATGAGCCCATGTACTTTTTGGATAGTACAAGCCTTGTAAATGGTCTTGTTACTTGATGCATGTCTGTACCTAACCCATTCTAACTGCACATGTTCAAAGTGATAATGTGCTTGTCATTTTCCCAATACTGTATGTGCACTATGGTAGATCTGTGTTAACTGAACACATTAGATCTACATCTCTTGCACATTAGAAAGAGAGTAGAGGATAATGGTACAAAATACCAAATACGTTAAAGGGAGTTGATATACATTTTGCCAAATGATAAACAGAAAAAAAGGGAGGCTGATTCACAGGACCACAATGATGGAACTACTTTGCTGCACAAGGAAAGACGTGTATGTTTTTTTAATGTCTTCTGTTCCTAATGTGGAAGAACTTTACTATTAAAACATCACTGGTTTCAATTCTGTGTGGCTGACAGCTGCTGCACTGACCAGCACTCATTTTGCTTTTTTTCCAATCCCACGCCCACTAGCTCCCGCAGGATTTCCGACCATCACTGCCTTCTCTGACAGATACCGCATCCCACTCCCGCCCACTCCTGTGGTGATTCTGATCACACACCATCAAAAATGATTTCTATTGAAAGTCTGTCTGGTCCCTTCCCACAAGGAAAATAAGACACATTTAGCTCTTTTATGGATTTTGCTTGAGGCAGCAGGAACTAAAAGTATATCTAAACATGACTGTGGATCATGTCACAGTTTCTCTGATGGCTAATGTCGATTTCCATATAGACAGACACAAACGTCAGACTTTAGAGAGAGAAAGAGAGAAAGGAAATGGGGGAACAGAACAGCGAGGGAGAAACTAAACAGAAACATCTGATTCTGTATTATGCATATTGTTTACTGAAAGACAATGTATTTACATGGATGGTTAAGCCCAATAATAACAGCTTCTCATACTTTCATAAATTACATTTAATCTCTAATTCATCCCACCATGATGAGGATTCTAACAAAACACTCCCACACATTACAGTAAATTTGTGTTAGGTCCTGTGGAACCTGCCAGATCATAGTCCCATTGCAGCCCTCTACATATGGTTAGTACTGTGCAAACAGCACACTCAACCCCAATATCAAAAGATTTGGTGGAAAAAAGTACAGATTCTGTTACAATGTAACAGACATGAACTTGAGACACTTTCAGAGAGAAATTATTATTTTCTACATGTTTAGTAAATCTGTAGAAATTAGTATAGAAAATCTATTTCAAGAGATTTGTTTATGGTCCTTTAAACTATGTTTTATAATACACAGGTGCAGGAGTAGCGGGTCTCAGTGCTTCAAAATTTACCTGGATGATGAAGGTTTGCAAAGGGCAGCTGTGAGGCCTGCATACTCCGACATAGAGCAGCCATCGCTACAACTTTCCTGCGGTGGTTACACAGTTTGGTCATGTCCTGCTCTGCTTTGCCTAATGGCGGGCTGTACTGCTCCACCTTCACTCCCACAGTAAAGTTGAAAACCTGCAGGATACCAGATAAAAGAGGATTAGACCGAATCCAGGGAGAATTCTTTGCATAACATTTCATCAGATTTAGGACAGTTAAGGGCACCAGTGGGGTATTTTTTACACTCATAATATGATGGGATGTCACATGCCTGCATCTCCTTCATAATAAAAACCCTCCAGTGCTGCCAATAATTACTATACTACGTGAATAACACTATGAATTTCACTCAATTTAACTATTTCTTTATGCAAACACAATGTCTGATGTTAAAAGCTATTTTAAATCTTGTTTCCTACATGACAGCAATATCAAAACACGTTGCCTCAGTGTCTGAACAAATGACTAGTAAAAGTAACCCACCACACTGATCAAGTGAGTTTGTAGAGGTTAAAAAGTCATTGCCATGCTGTTAAAATATGTGTATAAGTGAACACAGTGTCACAGGGTTATTAAATCTGACAACTCAAAAGACCAGATAATATGGGGATAGACTGTATGTATTTTGTCTGTATTGCCAACCCTTACCACACACACACACAAACAAAAAGGTATAGACCAGCCTTACCTTATGGATGATGAGTGGACACTCAAGACCACATTTGCAGGTGCTATCAGTCAACAGATAGGTCTTGACCTCTTCCAGAGAGGATAGGGTAGTGCCACTGGGACTGCAGAAAGAAGACGGGGACAAACTGTTAACAGCAAACTCAAAGCAAACAAGATTTTAACAAACATATGTTAAAGCACAGCAAAGTTCTAAGTTGCAAAGCTGAACACACCTCAAGATCTCCATATTTAAAATCTCATTGAGATTTCAGAAGAAGAATTTGAAGCACTTCTGACAGTCCTGCTGTATTAGAGAAACTCTGAAATCCCATTTTAGTAATTTCTTATCTACATATGTATATGTAGATAAGAAATTAAAAATACAAATGCCAAAAAAAATCCTCTCTTCAATCTGCGAAATCTTAATTAATAACAGACTCTGTAATACAGCCCCTTTCTCCAGACAGCCAGGGGTCCTAAACAATTTCATATCTAAAATGTCATCCAGATCCAAACCACTGTTCAATGAAATATGTGTATTCAAAATCTAAATAAACTCTTCTGCCCTTAGCTGGTCAAGGAAAATAAGGCAAAAGGAAATCTTTATTAGAAAGAAAAAAAAACTGACTCTTTATGCAAATTTCTAAATCATATCCACAGAAGCCCCAGCCATCTTTCTGGGTTATATCCTTCTAAATGTGTTGGCAAGATCAGCAATCTCATTTCTCCAGAACAAATGATTTAGCTCACACACATAAACATTCATACGTGTACATTCATGTACCTTCACATCAAAATTCTTTGTCCAAATATTATATCTATTAATTTCAGCAATAGGTCTGCATGTGCTTTCTGTTCAACTGAACCAACCCACCTGACATAGATCACCTGCCCACCCTCCACTCTCCTCTGCCAGCCAATGGGGACGTGTATTGCAGTGGTGTGGACCCCATCCTTGTCCCCACTGACAGTCTCACTGCCTCCCATCATTTTGTAGCTGCGGCCTGCCAGCACCTTGAAAAAGCAGCAAAGGGTTAATACATCCCATAAAATGAGGTTCAGTTTGTTTAAGAGACCCAAGGGTTTTGCTTTAAATTATTACATATTCCATTTGACGGAAAATCATTGTTCTGTATTTGAAAAGTGTCGTTGACTAAAATGTTTTCATGTGCTCATTTTTAAGTTAAGGGCTACAGACGTCTTACAGCATCAGTAGTTTTCAATACTGAATTTTATGTGAGCAATCTTTAAATTTACAGTCTGCATTACATTTGAATGGCATTTTACACTTTTGGACACTTTACCAGGGCTTTAAAATAGTCAAGTTTATTTTTATGGCCCAAAATCAGCAAAGGCTCCCAACCCAGCTGAACTTCTTTTAAAAATGTATGTATACATGCAGCTATAGTTTGTTAAATGTATCAGTGTAGTTTGTTGTGCCTCACTAAATAAGTAAACACATGCATGCATAAAACAAATGTCTCTGGAGTGAAGTCTTCGGGATATCAATGTTCTAATTAAAGCAGCCTGCATGCCAAGTGTGTGGGCCACGTTCATCTGATTACACAACACCAAATGTCAACGTCAAACATCAAATATAACAAAATGTAACCTTGGCCACCATGATGAAATCAGCCTAAGTTTAACAGAATCATGAAGAATGCATACAATAAGGGCTGCTCATTTAAGAGGTTCCGTTTGTGCCAAAATTATGTCACATGTTGACTGAACATGTGACAAAAAATTTGTCTCTATCTGTTCAACTTTGAATTGTACTTCAGATTGCTCACCTGACAAAACATTTGTCTGTGTCAAATCAACTTTTAACTGTACTTCTGTCATCCTGTTTGACTGTTTTGTTGTGCATGTCGACCTGATGTGTCATTCTCCCTGTCATTTTGACGGTGTTATGAATGTCGATGTGTTTTCCTTGTCATTTGACTAGTTTACTTCTAAACCAATCTCATTGCACTTTTCATGCAATTCAACAACCAGTAAGGCTATCTTTGTTAAAATCAGGTTTGAATATCCTAAACAAGTTAGCTAATTAGCTAAATAGACTAAAAACCTCATCGAAATAGTATTCATTTTTCATCCCAATATTTTTTTCTGTCACCAACCATGAAATAAATGGAATAATATAGTGTCTGTAATTAAAAGCCACGGCATGGAGGCGCTGATCAAGATATTCACCCGGGCCGCAAGCAACCTGAAACCATTTAGCTATTCAGGCTGCCTCATCAATTCAGCCGAGTCCTGAACTGATGAGGCAAAACACACATCAGGGCGACATACAGAATGACACAGTCAAACGACAGGGAGAAAGACACACCAGGTCGAAATGCAAAACAAAACGGTCAAACGACAGGGAGTGCAACAAGACGACAGAAGTACAGTTTAAAGTTGACTGTCAAAATAGATTTGTCACAACTGAAGTACAGTTCAAAGTTAAACAGACACAGACCAATGTTTTGTCACATGTTCAGATGACAGCACGTGACATAATTTTGGCACAAATGGAACCCCATTCTAATCAAATGTATAGCACAATTTCAGTGTCAGTTACTGAGACTACTTTCCTTATGTCCATGTTCCCGACAATTCAAGCCTCTACAGAATGTTACCTCTAACATTTAAAACCACAAATATGACGTAAACACATCACCACTGGGTGTGGCCACAGCAAAAGAAAAAGGTTTTGTTTTACAGTCAAGTAAAGTAATAGAGGTAGAATAACTTACTGAAGCAGAATTTGCATACCTTGTCATCTTTGAGAAGCCAGGATCTGTTTTGGCTAAGGTATCCACTGTCCAATGTACATGCTGGTGGGTGAGAAGCACACAAACTGCCAGTAAAACCTGACTTGATGAAACACTTGGACTTTTTTCAGCTATGAGGCAGATCCTCAACTCAGAGGATGACTCCTGCAGATTTATTTGTTCAGTTCACATCAGAATAGGGTCTTGGACGAAGATGGGAGAGTCTGCAAAGAAAGGTGGAGGTGGATTATGTAATCTGACAGGGAGAGCCACGGTAAATAACTGATGTAATGTACCATTTCCTGCAACTGATGTTATCTAAGCGTACTTCAAAAAAATGATTACATCGGATGCATTAATCTCTCTTAAAGAACACAACTTCAGAACAAGCTGCGGCTACTTTGAAGTGGGAGGGTGTGTTTGGATAGGCCCGTGGTTTACTGGATGTTTAGCCACAATACAAGCAACTGCCTTTCTCACAACCGACTCACAAGATAACAAGCTAACGACATGAAAGGAGCTTGAAACAGACGTTTGATGGGATTCGTAGTTGAGCTCAAGTCGACGTCTCACCAACTATGTGACACGACTGATACACGGCGGGCTAGCAGCTAGGCTAACAGCTAAGCTAGCGAGCTACCCCTACTTTGTGCTATGTTGTCGTGACAGCTGTCAGGCGCACAAAACACTCCGACGCGAAACTCTTGCCTGTTAGCTGTGGTAAGAAGAAACGAGCCAGGCGCAACACTGCTCCGGGGGACGACGACGACAAAGCTATGAGTGTGACCACCAGACTGCACTTACTAACTGACAGCCGTTAGCTAACGTTGGTCTCCGTGGTGACGAAGTTTTGGAGTCTTCGCCTTTCTGGCTCGCGGGAGAATCAAGAGTTAGCCGGCTAGGCTAGGCGACTAGCCGGAGAGTGTTTTGAAAACGGCTGATACTTTTAATAAACAGCCGTGAAATGAGTAATCCCGTCATTCGAACCGCGTATTCGCGCGATCAACCGGCTCTCAGCGTTTCCGCGGCGTCTTGCCAGTCCGATTTAAAAACAAAGGGCAATAACGCTTCATGTCGCTGCGCCTGGGATCTCGGGGCTAACGCTACCAGCTAGGCTAGCGGAGCTAACTGGCTGAAATTTACTTGATTCTGGAGAGTCCCAGCAGGACTGAAGGAGGTCCCGATCCCGGTGCACGGTTATCCAGCCGCTGCTTTGGTCTCTGCTCCGCTATACCGTCTAGCATTCAAATGTGTTCCGGCAACCATTACGACCCATGTAATCCCAAATTCACAGTTTCCCACTGTTTTTCTTCTTCTTCTTACATATTCCGAGCAAAAAAAAAAAATAATGGAGTTTTCTGTCGGGCATGCGCATTCGGTGCTCAGGGAGTATTGTACCCGACATGCAACGGGACCTTTGTAGCGTCGCAGACAGACAACAGCGAGCAGCTCCTTGATAGAGGACATGATAGTGACAGAGCGGTAACAGGCCCGGGCTGCATGTCTGCAGAATGATGGATTCATCAGCACCCGTCTGCGCTGAATTTAGCCCCGATAACACATCATTTTTTAAAGATACAGAAATGAAATATAAGACATACACAGTTCGGCTATATATGCATTTGAAAGTGTACAATTTATTAATGCATAATTCCATAATTAATGCTCAGAGCGCGCTTTCATTCCCTCTTTCCAAATAATTCTTCCATGCATACCTTAATGTTACATTATTATATATAGGCATAAAGTAATTGCCTTCATTGTGTGTGTTTGGTGTTGTCTGTTATTAACATAAATCAGAAAGCATACTCTGACTTTGGTAAAGACTGAATTAGACAACCTGGTAAAGCAGGCGACTGTCCTCGGGCCCCAGACCCTCAGGTTCACTGTATGGCAATGTGGTAATGTGATTAATTGCACATTTGTTTGGTAATACTGTATGCACCATTAATGCACAATATAAACTAAAATGACAGGGGCCTCAAGGTGACACCTGAATTATTACATAATCTTGAGGCCCCCTCTTGTAAAGGGTTAAAATTTTGCCTTTATTAATCCAGTTTATACTGGGCTTACATGGCGCAAATTCCTAAATAGATTTGTGCCTTATTAAGTTACCAAAACTTATGAAAGCTAATTACTAACTAATACATACAAAATGCACAGAAGGTGGGAAAAGGGAGTGGTCAGTAGAGGCCCACAGCTCATGTTTATTCCTGGACCCCCAGATGGTTCATCTGGCCCTGATTTTGGTGACCTGATGATTTTACCTCTAGCACCACCACCAGGACAAACCTTCAATTTTCAGGTGAACCATTAGTCATAAACACACAACATTTGCGGTGCACATTCATGCTCCTAACATGAAAAAAACCTTGTGATTTTAGTGACCCCATAACCTACCTCATAAGACCACCATCAGGGTCACTGTGACTTAATCAACTATTCTGTCATCTACCCACAGCAACACTTGCTGTGAAAGCAATGTGTAAATGTGAATCTATAGCTAGTCTCATGCCTGCCACAATTAGTCTTTAAGAGTTTTGGAGAAATTGTCAAAATGAGCAAATACAGACAACAACACTTATACCCAGCACCATTCATGACGTTTCTCTAGGCCCAAACGGTAAAAACACCCCCTGAGCAATCCTGCCCCCATAAGAATTTTTGACTACATTTTTGACTATAGTCACCAAAAATGTAATTAAAACATTTGGTAGCTTTAGATTACGGCCCGCAACATACAGCGTAATTCTTTACAGTGTATTTGTTTGTACTAACAGTGTACCAGTACGGTACTGATACATACATGTAGGAACAAGAGAATAAAATGTGATGTTAGAGAATAAGGAGGTAACAATCTGGAAACTTAAAAATAATTTACTTTGTAGCCTATATCTGGTGATTTGGGTTCAGACTAAATATCTTATGAAATTAGTAAATCAAATGTAAAATGTTTGGTAACGCAGATTACGGCCCAGTGTTAAGGTAATTCTTCCCAATTTACAGTGGTTATTTAGTAGGCTTCTTAGGCTATTTGTAGCCGTGTAGCCTAACAATACAGTACTTACCGATACATACATGTATAGCCTACATGTATTGTAGCCTACAAGGGAGCAAGATGTGAAGTTAGGGAATAAGGGGGTAACAATGTGGGAACTTAAAAAGAATTTGGTATTTTTTAACTGCTGGGCACCTATACTAATATTAAGGGGTACCCTGCAGTGGGCTAGGCATTTGGGAGGAACTTAAAGAAAACTTGTAGTCTACTGAAAGTATTTTTAACTGCTGGGTACCTCTAATATGAGCATGACCATCACTGAGAGCCACACAGGTCACAAACAAGCGTTCGCCATCGACATTTTCTGGTGAAGTGAGTGGCTGAGACTGTCTTCCATGGAGCCTTTGTTAAGGGAGCCTAGAGAGATGTTGTGTATAAAGAGATTTGCCTTTTGTTTTGGCATTAGGTCTGCTCAGATTTGGATGTAAATTTAAATAGCTTGAAGAATCGTTAGAAGAGATGTTGTGAGTTTGAAAGTTATGAAATAATCCATATCTTTTTGTATCATATTTTAATTTTGATATTGTACAATGGCTGTCAATAAAGTTTTTCAATTTCATGAAAGTTACCCTGTGACAGGACATAAAATCGATCATCTTCTACAACTGCTTTGGCTGTTAGATAAACACCCCTGACTGGTTTTCAGTTCAGCTGTATTTACTGTAGAAGCCTCATAAAATAGCTTTTGTACTTACTGTACTCCATAACAACTATGAACAGCACCCTGTGTAACAACAGTGTCAAACCACATAAACCTGTACCACCTCAGGCTTCTCAGGTCCCCTGTAAGTACAATGTTGTACCCCATAAGTAACCCTACTTTACAACATACACAGTAACATATAGGCTATAGACCTACAGTATGTTCCTGACAATATTAGTATAGGTACACAGTAGTTAAAAAATACCAAATTCTTTTTAAGTTCCCACATTGTTACCCCTTTATTCCCTAACTTCACATCTTGCTCCCTTGTAGGCTACAATACATGTAGGCTATACATGTATGTATCGGTAAGTACTGTATTGTTAGGCTACACGGCTACAAATAGCCTAAGAAGCCTACTAAATAACCACTGTAAATTGGGAAGAATTACCTTAACACTGGGCCGTAATCTGCGTTACCAAACATTTTACATTTGATTTACTAATTTCATAAGATATTTAGTCTGACCCCAAATGACCAGATATAGGCTATATTACTGAGGACATTACCTCACTGTTTACAGATAAAATGTAAATAAAATAAAAAAAATTAAATTAAAAGGTAACACACAGGTTTGTGCATTTGGATAAAAGGGCAAGGACAGTGAGCAGTATGAATGCTTGTGTGTGTCTGTGTGAGTGTGTGTTTCTGTTGATTGTGAACAAGTGGGGCAAGGGGAAAAAGGTGTGTATATGTGTGTAATGAAGACAGAGGGAAAGAAAGTATCTGATTTCCCCTCGTCATCAGTGCTGCAGTCCGAGGTCCCCAGCTGTCTCGAACAGTCAGCTTGACACATGAGTGCTCAGCCTAGCACGCACACAAACACACATACAAATATACACACAAAATCATAGATGCATACACAAATACAGTCATATGCTCACACTCGAGCCTGAAATCACATTGGAAATCACCTAAAGATACAATAAAGGGAATAAAGAAAAGGCCCAGACTGTGCGAGTATTGAAACAGAATCCTAAAGGGTCTGAAGTGAGGAGGCAGGTTGGTCGGCTGGTTTGTTAGACTCAGATCTACTGACCGTGCAGCGCTCCAGTCATCGCCAGCAGGTGAAGGACTCACAGAGAGATTTACCCACACACTGGATTTTGTCATTTCTTCTCCGAGCTGTGTGAATTTTGACAAGAGGTATGTTCCTGTATAAGTTTGAAGTTTGAGTTATTCCATTTCAAAATGTATTTGCATGACAAAAACATGTAAATCAGTTTATTCAATTTAATTTCAGTTGGGAAGTTACATCAATCTTTAAAATACTAGCCGAATAACTGCCATGTTGAGAATGTCTGTTGTTGTTGCCAATTCACAAACCCTGATTTTCATTGCTGTCACACTTTCTAGAATTTTGCTCTTCTTTTTCCAACTGGCAGAGGCACCCAGATTTAGCTGTGATGAGATTGAATTTCACAACCCTAGAATAGTTTGGGTCAAGTGGACAAGTGCACTCATACAGTAGCCTATGTGTGTTTGTATGCCAGTGCATAACTACATGTAACTTTTTTGTTAAGTAAAAACACAAGAATACATCCTGTACATCTGTATGTGTGGCTGTGTGTGCTGTGTCTTAAACAACTGTGTTTCAGTGTAATCTAGTTTCCACATCACAAATACCACATGTACCTGCTGTGTAAGATAATGTTTTTTTAATCATTATCTTCTTATAGAAGATAAAAGGATGATAAAATACTGAGCCAGAATCTATTTAATACATTTTGACTGGAAGCCATGTGAAAGCCAACATTCATACATGACAAATATAACTGCTAGCTATCACCCAATTTCATTCAGTTGTGTTTCTATGAAAATGTAGAAATGTGCACATATTTCTTGTGGTGCTTGCTGATTTTACCAATCATGGTATATAACAGTTGATAAGAGAACAGACACAATTAAACGAAGACATTTTTAGGCACTGTTTGAGGTTGAAGAGAAACAAGACAGAAGTTTAGTTCTTGAATTAAGTGCTTGCTTTCCATTTTTTCCACTAGGGAAAATAGAGTACACAATTCACTAAAAATATTTTTTTGATCTGTGCTGCTTCAAAAACACACAAAATCCTTGTCATTTATCTCTGATATCATGAATTTGAATTACTTATTTGCTTATATATGTAATAAATACATATATATATCTTTATAGGTGGGGCAGTACTGACATTATCCACCAAACACCATGGACCAGTGAGTATATTTCCTGAAATAAGTCAAGATAAGATAAGAGATAAGATAAGCCTTTATTGTCCCACAGCGGGGAAATTTTAGCGTTGCAGCAGCCAGCAAAAGTGTTCAATTACCTCTGCAATACGAATATATTGCTTGCCCTACTTTGCCTGCCTGCACTTCTTCACCATCTCCACAAGCCTCCATTCAGATTCTAGTGAGCTAAATGTTGCAACAGTCCAGACTGAAAAGCACAAAAACCACCTAACCAATGTAATTCTCATTCATGTCTTTCTGCAGTATATTCAAATACAATAATGATAAAGCAGCTCCATGTTCATTTGAGAAAATGTATCATAGGAGTCTCCCAGAATAAATGATCAACCCTCGACTATTCTGAGGTGGAATGGCAATTTGATATCGGCACTGTCAGTTACATCAGGTCACTCCATGAGGTTATCCTGTAAAAACCTTGTAGCCCTAACTTTGGCAATTTTTATGTTCACAAGTCCTGTTTAAGTTTAAGTATTACATGTTCACCTACTGACAAACAAGAGGTCAAGTTTAAAAACAAAAGTTGACACTTTGGAGAGACAAACTTTTCACGTGAAAGTCATGATATGTAGCTGCATGCTTTAACCTTAATCATGGCTTTGTGTTTTCTTTTCTTTGTGTGTGTGTGTGTGTGTGTGTGTGTGTGTGTGTGTGTGTGTGTGTGTGTGTGTGTGTCAGGGAGGATGACAAAAACTCTGTGGATATCCATGACAACCCTCCAGCTCCCGACAACGTAGTGAGAGAGGAGGGAGACACTGTGAGTGACAGGACCATGTCACCCCCCAGACACACACACACACACACTGTTAGCAGTGCCATTCCCGGCCATGTTTAAAATAGCCACCAGCTGGGGCAGGAACGCAGTGCAACGTCAACTGGATAAATATGAGCCTTGACTTAAGTGTTTCTGTCTTTTCTCCTCCGTGAGATAAAGTAACACTGCTGGCTGAGCTGTGAGAGACAAGACGCTAAAAAGAAGAAGATGAAGTTGAACAACAGAATGCACATCTAGTCAAACATAATATGACATAAATGGCTGTATGTGCACATCCTTAGAATACTACACTGCAGTTCTGGTTAAATCCAAGTAAGGTGCACAGTTCAAAGGCAGTCCTCACTCAGTATGACTTTGGCTGTGCAGTTTTTCTGCCAAAAGAAAATGTGCCACAAAAAGGACACAGAAATTATACTGACTCTGGACTGGTCGCTTGTTTTGGTGGATACATCACTTTTAAGATCAACAATTGTACAATTGTAGAACAAAACTATACACAATGCAAAATATGCCGGAACATCAAATGATGAAAAGTGGGCAACACTAAAGAGTGAGACAACCAAAAAATTTTCATACAAATCTGACATGATCATGATCAACTATAGGCAATACAGACCAACTTCAACTACAAAATTTTAACAGTACTTTTATCCATACACTCCATGGACATTATATCATTCACATGAACTTAGTCCACATTATCTAATTCTTTGCCCCCTGCAGGCAATGCTTCCCTGGAGGCATTTTTTAAATGACTGAGATATGCCCTTTGTGTGTCCAGGTCTATTTCATATATGAGGAGGAGGTGGAGGTGGAGGAGAAGAGACCAGAAACTCCAGAGCCTGTCATCCGGGTCAACGACAAACCCCACAAGTTCAAGGACCACTACTGCAAGAAACCCAAGTTCTGTGATGTCTGCGCTCGCATGATAGTCTGTATGTACTGGAAATTAAGTTAAGAAAACATACACAAACATCAACAACATTACATTATACTTATTATATCATCTATTTCTTACATCTACATCTTATATATGTGATGTTTTCTACATATAATGCTTAATCTTGGTTGCTGACTGACCCAGTTGCTGTTGCTTTGTTAATTTTTCAGTGAACAACAAGTTTGCTCTGAGGTGTAAAAACTGCAAGACCAACATCCATCATTCATGTCAGTCCTATGTCGAGTTCCAGAGGTGCTTTGGCAAAATTGTGAGTCCTGTTCCTTCTGCTGTCATGCTCTATAAAAAACAACAATATACTGTATCTACAGTACAGTAAAATATATACAGATTCCCATTCCTTTACCCCTGGTGAGACAGATATTCATAATTAAAATGGTTAGAAATATTGAAACATGATATTCTCTGTTTGTTTCCTGTAGCCACCTGGCTTCAGAAGGGCCTACAGCTCCCCCCTGTACAGCAGTGACCAACCAGATCCAAGTGAGTCCACTGAATGTCAACGTGTCTCATCTAGCTTTCTTAACCTTTTTATCCATGAATTTATTGTCTGTGAAAGAGCACAGCCTGTTTGTGAAAGTGTGCAATTTAATTATCTGTACTATTATTTAATTATCTGACTAACTACTCTGTCCTTAACCAGACAACCCGAACCGGAACGACCCCGTCTTTGACACCCTGCGGGTCGGTGTCATCATGGCAAATAAGGAGCGCAAAAAGAATGAAAATGACAAGAAAAATGTGAGTGTACAATGTACTTTTAACCAACCTGTGAAACCTAAAATTCGCAGATAAAACCTCTACATGTCTTTCACTCATTCATTAAATGTGCCTTACGCCAGTAGAGGAAATTGTTCAAGCCGGAATCCAGACATAACGGTATTAAAGCAACTATAATTTGAAAGGATATGAAATATGATATTTGTGTACAGTTCTGATTAACAGTGTTTGTCCTCTAGATAATGATGATGATGGAGGAAGAAGAAGAGGAGAACCAACAGCCCAAAGAGAATGAGGAGGGAGGAGAAGGTACAAAGAAACTAGTATGGTGGTCAGATCTGTGTGGTATATTCTGCGCTACTTGTGGTCATAAAAATAACAATTTGTGCATATTAGGAAAAATGAACACGCTTTAGAAAATCTTCAAAGCGCAGAAACAAAACATGAAAAAGTCACAAATTCAACAAGGATGCTACATACCTGAAATAGTGAAGATAACATAAAATGATTCGTTCTCCATCTTGAAGCTGGATCTTAAATCCTTCATCAAAGGTATGGAATTTGTTGACGACTCTGATGTCCGATGTTCATACAGGGAAGCCTGATGATAAGAAGGAGAAAGGAGGAGACAAAACAGACGACAAGGTAAGAAACAATGCTAACAAAACAGTTTTACTCTCAAGCAGCTGCTAAAAGTACTTCCCTGTTCCACCAGCTGTAATACTGCATGTGCACATGTTTTTGTTATAAATCAGTTGTCATATGCAGTAGATTCTGTGCTGTTTTGTCAACAGAGTAAGGGTACATTCTCCCAGTCCCACTATTACCTGGCTCTCTACCGCTTCAAGGCCATAGAGAAAGACGACCTCGACTTCCAGTACGTTTGAAATTCCGAACATGCAGTAATTACATACAGTATGAAGCATTTATTATTTTATTTATTCTATTAAACCTACCTTAATTTTCACTAAGTGAACACTAGACTTTTTTGATTTTGAAATGCAATTGTTAAACATTTAGGCAGTGATAAAAGGCATTTGTTGTGTATGTATTTGTGTATTAGCCCTGGTGATCGGATCATAGTACTGGACGACTCCAATGAAGAGTGGTGGAGGGTGAGTCAGACTTCTTTTAGCTTTCATTTGATCCTTTGAACGTGCTGTTTCAGTGTGCAGTAAACCAGTTTCAGTCTTTTTTGTTCTCCTTTTCTAAAGTTTCTGTGGAGGATGAACTCAAAAGTCTGTTCACTCTCTCTGTCCAGGGAAAGATGGGGGAGAAGACGGGCTACTTTCCCACCAACTACCTCATAAAAGTGCGTGCATCGGAAAGAGTTTTCAAGGTGACACGCTCCTTTGTAGGGAACAGAGAGATGGGACAAATCACGCTGAAGAAAGATCAGGTAACAAAACTAATGTGTGTGTGTGTGTGTGTGTGTGTGTGTAATGTTTTACTAACAAGATAACTGTTAACACTGCTGTACCCTCAGGAGCAGCACATACAAATGGTGCATGGTGCACCAATACATCTGTAGAGGCCTTAGTGAGAATGTATCAAGTTGATACTGATGCTCAGATGTTTAGTCGCGCTGTTGTCATTCTGTGTTTCAGATTGTGGTGAAGAAAGGAGATGAGAAAGGTGGCTACTTGAAGGTCAGCACTGGACGCAAGCTGGGCTACTTCCCCGCTGATCTGCTGGAGGAGATCACTGTGACATAAAAACCTCGACGCGCAGTGAAAGAGCCCGCAACACGCTTCACTCACTGTTCGGGAGTCCCTCCTGATCTTTCAGCAATTTTCCATATTTGTTATTAGTTTATTGAGTCTGTCACAGCAGAAATGCATTTGCTGTGATGTATTTGTGCCTTTGACACAAAGTGAAGCATGAGAAAGGAGAGATTCATTATTTGATTATTTGGTTTCATTAATACTTACATGAATAAGCTGGTAAAAGACAATCAGGTGATGTTTATGGCTTTGTTGTGAATACCATGGTAATACAAATGGTCAGATGCTTTCAGTTACTACCTGCTAATTATAGCTAGCATTGAGGAGAGATCAAGAAAACCTGGAGAGCCTTACAAACAGTCACAAATCAATTCACTGATTGATATGAAGGTATAAGATTTAAGACATGCATCAATATATTTCTAAATCAATTTGACAATACGGTTTTTAAAGTAAGTGGACAATGGGAGCTCCTGTTACGTTTCACAGCAGATTTGTAAAATGTAGCCATAACAAAACCTCTGAGAGCCAGATAAATGGTGATAAGAGTTGAACTTTCAGACTTTCAGTTGAATTTAGCTATTTATTTCCATTTAATGTTACTGTTAATTTGAATCAAATATTTTTGCGTGGTGTAAGTATTTTAATGATTAATGTCTAATAAAATATCTAATGAGTGTTTTTACCATTGGCAAGGCTCTCTAGGTCCTTCATAGTTACGTAAATAGAGGCCATTTCAACATGTACATAGCTTTATATTAACAAATAAACAGTGCAAAGAAAATTTCCTAGATAGGGCTTGTACATAATTTCATATGTAACCCTGACAAACTGAAGAAAAGCTATATGAAACAAAAAAAACACACAACAATACTACTCAAAATGGTTTCAGATGTTTGCACTAATTGCTGCTGATAAAATTAGCCGAATGCTTGAAGTGTAAATGTTTCTAAAATTAAACCTGAAGTGCACTTAAAAACTCCCTGTGAAACTTTAAAATGTTTTCAAAAGGGCAACATTGTATTTAAAACAAAAAAAGAGACAGAGATGCAGAGAACCTCTCTTGATGCATTTTAATGCATGAAGCAGTCATGCAGCATGTGCAGTATAGTACCACTTGGTGCTGTTGCTGCTTCCATAGCCTACACTGGAGTTTTAGCTCACATCATATTCTGTGTTTACGTTAAGACTGGCAGCTGAAATCCAGTATCAAATCCAGGTTGAAATTGGTCTGTTGTTATCAACTCTGGCCAGAAAAAAAATCAGGTGACGCAGCAGCAAATATCCTTATAAAGCACAATTTGCATCAATAATGAAGGCCAAGGATTCAAAGAAAATACAAGGAACAATGAAAGAAAACTAAACAAAAATCACACAATCATCTTTGTGTTTTTTTATTCTTTATTGTAAGACATCTACCAAAATACACAAATTAAAATATAAGGTACTACATAGCGTGGTGAGTATGAAACACTACAGAGTGAAAACATATATTTTTTAAAATAACTGCCTTGACAACTTTACTGTTCTACGAGTTTCTTATTCAAAACAAACATTGGTCTCTGTGCAAAGACAGAGGAGAAAGTCCTTGTTTTCAATCTACATTATTTATAACTGTGAAAAGTATTAAGAATGATGTGTGACCAATGAAGACAGTGGCTCTGTCAAAGATCCAGTGCAGTGTGTCTGATGACAAAGTGCCCAGCAGGGTCAATTAAACGTTTTTTGGGGAGCATGTAGAAGATACTTTTCACTTCGAATTATGGGGACACTGAACATGGCACTTAAACAAAGAGCATAGCTTTAACACTTCAAAATTTGCTTACATCTCTACAGCACTAATAACGGCTTCTTCTATTATCAGCACCAGAACTTTCACATATTTCACATACACTCAAACCAAATTGTACTTGGTGAAAACCAGCTGTGGCACATGAACAGGAAGATGTCTGTAATCTGGAGCAACAGCATCTTCTCAGGTGCTCGAGAGCCTCTCAGAGGAGACGCTTGTCTGTGGGCACGCCAAATATTTGATTGCCACTCGAGCCAGTGCAGGATATCGTGCCATCTTTGCTGACCAGTATGAAATCACAGGGTCAGAGGCCAGTGACACTGTGCTGCTCTCTGCTAGGTAGGTCTCCACTAAACCTGACGATGTCACTGTCTTTGACAAAGATGCTGCATTATTTGCTGTAAGACTTTGCATTGCACCCCAGAAAAGGCTTGTTGGCTTGCTGCTGCTGCCCTCTGATTCTAGCACCTCACCTGATGAAGAGCCAGCTTCACTTGCTGAAGGCATGCTGTCCTGGTCCAACAACTCCTCAACCTCCACTGCCACGGCAGCTTTCAACCTTTCAAAATCCAGCTTGCTGAGCAGCGCCACGGGCATGATCTTAAATCTGGGGTCCAGGAGTGTGGCTTTAAAGTAGGTGTTGGTGGGTGTTTTAAAGACACCTTGAAAGTGTTCCTCAAGGTGGCTCTGCAGCAAGCCAACAAGCTTGCGAGTCACTAACAGATCACTCACATCCTTATTTGATATAAGCTTGTTCAGTGCAGCTCTGAGGGCCTGGATGCATGGAATCACAGAGGAAATAGATGTATCATGTTGGCACACTGTGCGTGTTGCTTCCTCAAATGGCTCCAGCACTTTGACTATGGCCTCCATCAATTTCCACTGATGCTCTGAGACAGACCCGCCAAGGTCCACCTCAGTGGACATGGAAATTAGTGCCTTCTTCTGCTCCAGCAGGCGCTGCAGCATGAACAACACTGTGTTCCACCTGGTCGGCACATCATGAATTAAGGCAGCCGCTGCAAGGCCAAGTTGCTCCTGTATCTCATGTAGCTTAGCTATGGCTTTATTTGACATATGTGCAGTGTTGGTAATTTGTCTTGCAGTGTTGATTACACTAACCACACCATGGCACTCTTCAATAGAACCTGTTACAATCAAGTGCAGGGAGTGAGCCATGCATCTAATGTGCTCAAAGCCACTGTCTGACATGGCTTTCACCATATTGCATGTGCTGTTAGTGACAAAGGACCCAACAGCAAATCTGTGCGAAACTATTCAACTCTTCAACAAGGTCCTGGAGGTGTTGCAAGATTTCTTTTGGAGTGTACTCTGTATCAATGACCTTCATACTGAGCAACGCACTGACACGTCTATGTGTCACAGCCCCGCCCCTTGAATTTATTCTGTACAAACCAATGTCCCGTAAGAGACAGGTAGGAGCTGGATGAGAACTTTCTAGTCCAAATATCAGCTGTGCAGTGCACACCGTTGCCCTCGATGTTCTCAAGGATCTCTTTCACTTCAGCTCTCACTCTTTGATGAAGCTGTGGCACAACTTTGTTGCTGAAGTGTCCTAAATCCTTGCCTCTGCTCACAACTCTCTTGCACATGTTGCACACCACCTTGGTCACATCATCATCACAAGTGGTAAAATGTTTCCAGATTGCACTCTTATGCCTCCTTTGCTTTTTTGTTGCTGATCACTAGCAGCAGCAGCAGCATTGTCACCGCCTGTCAAGTCCTCAATCTTTACAATATCACCAGCATCCATGGCTGCTCTAAACTGAGGACTACAATAATAATCCGCTGTTTACAGAATGTAACATTTCACACGTGGGCCTATCTCAGCTGGTCGATGTCTCTCGGTGCTCTTCCTCTGGGCCACTTGTCTCACTCGCGATTTTAAAGAACAAAACATCCATGAGTTTTGTCCTCCTCTTTCACCGGCTGCTACACCGGACGAAAGGCTGCGATGCGCCTTTGAATGTCAGTAAATCTGTGAACGAACAATGAAACTCTTCTGCAGCTCGCTTGTGCCAGAGATCGGCCAGTCTCGTGTTTGGTGCAGTTCGACATTTTGTTTTTTTTCTTTCTAATTTTGCTTCTTCTTCTGTTTCCAAATTCTTCTTCTTCTTCTTCTTGCGATTTCCTGCAGATTTTGCGCCGCTGGTGTGTCGCTGCTGCCCCTCACAGGCGACTTGGCGAAATGCAGCCATTGGCTCACAGGTTATACAGTCATGCACGTAGCTTAGTATTTCACATTTTGAATTATTCCTTACATGCTGACATTCAACAAAAAAAAAAAAGGTCTTCAGTGGGATGTGTCCATGTATGTTTCAGCTGCCACAGAAACGAATAACCTAATAAGACTAATAAGACTAATAAGCTGATATAGTGGGTTTTAGACATGTGTTGATATCTTTATTATGGGTATATATGGGGATGTGAACATTCACATGATATACAACTTGATTATTTGTTTGTTGTTAAAAGTGTCGCACTCACTGGTCTGCTGGCAGGACATTTCGAGATGATTTAAAAAGAGGAATCTGCGTTTGTGTCACCGAAACTGAAATCCAGTGGGCTACTCACATCTGAGGAGAAGGTCTGCAAGCCAGTACTTGTAACTTTTACATAAAACTCACTTCAAATGCACAACTAATGCCTCAAAACAAATGTTTCTCACATCTTGTGGTCACAGTTCACTTTGAAATCCGTGTAAATGAGACGAGATCATTCAGGAGAAGTTTTATTGTCGAGACGTATAAGAGATAGACCCAAACGTCAGTTGTTTATAACTACGAATACACAACAACAACAACTACATGAACCACTACAGATCGATGAGGAAAAAGGCAATAACTGTGTTTACTTCCACAACAGCAGGAAGCCCCGCGTGAGCAGGGCATCAAAAAATTGGTTGAAACTCTTATTGTTCCTCTCCACGGAAATCTTTAGTAAAAGGCGAAAGATTTATACGATCTGAAGAGAAACAAGAGCGTACTGGGGAGGAAGAGCTCGGTGACCGGAGTCATCCTCCGCCCTGGGATCCTCGCTTAGGCTTCACTGACAAATGTACCATTGTTGAAGATATGGGGAATTCAGAAACACAAAGCGTCCACAATGAAGACGTCAAATAATTGCACCAAAACGTTACGAGGGAGAGATAAATGTAAATAGTTTATCCTGTGACCGCCAAACGTGCGCTAAGCATTGTGGGAATTGAGGGCGCTTGACCACGCCTCTGCTTTAAAAGAAAAATCACTTTTAAAGCTAAACCTCTCATTTGTCCTCTCTCCAAATTAGTGTGTGACTCTTAAATAAAGCGAGGATGTGAAATGTTTCCGATATGATTTGAATAGTGCCACTGTTGTTAAGCTTACAAGCATATACTCGTACGCATGCGCACATGCTCTGCTCATGCAGTCCTACTTACACCATCAAACATCCGTGTTGTGCATACTTTATGACAACAAAGGCTCATTTTTATTCCTTTTTGGACTTTGACAACAACAACAAAAACAAAATCGACATTTGTAACCAAAGAAATGAAGAAACGAGGACTTGAAATGCCTCTTAGGCAGCTACCATCTATGGTACACAGCCTCTATCGACCCACAACGACACCTGTATGTATCCATTACAACCAGAGGTGGAGTCAGAAGGTGTAGGTTAGGCCTATTATATAATGCTTCAAAAAACGATTACTCCTGCTTTCTGAGGAGAGGCTGAAGCTCACACTATTTCATGTGGACGTGACTGATATAACGTTTCAGGGAGGTAGTGAACACATCTGTATTTAATAGGCAATTAATCTTAAAACGTCACAGCATCATCTCCTAATTAGTCCAAATGAGTCCTCTGATATGAGACGTAGTATATAATATTGTCCTAGCAGGCAGTTTCATCACAGATAAATACAGGTGTATGTTTACTTCTTTACCATCTGTGGTTGAAATAATTCCAGTCATATCCACATCAAATAAAAGACTTGGGGGTGAAAGACAGTAGTGTGCAGGTGTTTTTTATTTTCTTTTTTTATTTCTTAAGTTACTCGCTACTCAAGTCATTTTTTTCAGTAAATACTTTTATAGGCCTACTCTAACTGAAGTAGTTATTTTGTTGGCTACTTTTACTTCTACCTCCTACTTGTTTTTGCAAAGTAACAGTAGCTACTTTTACTTGAGTACAGTTTTTGGCTCCCCTCTCCACCTCTGCCTAAACTGTACACACAAATTTGAATTTCAGCCCGTCTCACAAGGTGCATACAGGATATATGACAGCTGGACAATTTGAAGACACTCCTAAGGTTTTAACAATAATAAATTAGGCTGCATATGAAGCATGCTAAGAAGCTATAATTATGCTGAGGCAGGACATAGGCCAACTTGAGCATGTGTATGAAACTTAATGGGTTTCTGTATTTACACAAGCTCTCATTCTTTATTAAAGACAGCTTGTCTGGTTGGTTAGTACCTGCGGTGAGTTGCTGGCTTGAAATTTCACTGATAGGCTGAGGCAGTGGCAGAATCTCGCCAGACTTGTCAGTGATTTTTACATTTCCCGGAGAGAGCCCTTGTCATTTTGTCATCCTCCCCGTGGCTAAAGTATGCGGAGACAGCGGGGAGGGCTGTCAAACTGTGCCCGCCTGAGAGCGCCTTTTCCAGGGTTGATGAGTCATAATAAGGGCCGGCCAGGTGGTGAAAATGATCAGGGAGTGTGTGTGTGTGTGTGTGTGTGTGTGTGTGTGTGTTGAGGGGTAGAGAGAGAGAGAGAGAGAGATGGTGGGGGGAGGCTTACTGAGCCGAGTATTCACTCCAGATCTTTGGGATTTTTGAGTCTCTCACTGCGGAATGTCTTCTCTACTTTAGAAGTGAGTGTAAGCTTTGACTCAGTAAATCACCACTTACTCAGTCGGGCAGATTGCCTTGCTCTCTGGATGGGGAAACGTTGCTGCCGCTGCTGCAAAATGAGGGCGCTGTGTTTGAACTTTGCCATCACCTGCCTGTGGCTTCTCCCTTCAGCGGTGAGTAGATCAGCGACCAGACGCTGTGCGCGCTGCTCCCGAGGCGGCGTGGCTCATTATTAACGCAAGGCGTTGTTGTAGTGGCTCTGGGAAGTGTTGTCTTTCTGCACTTATATGTACTGCTAATTAGTGAAACAAATAGGTCATCATTTAATTCTTGTCAAGGAATTGATCTCGAAATCCCTCATGCTGCCACTGTTCATCAAATTGCAGCATTGTTGCAATCAAGCAGTGTTTTTGTTTTTGTTTTGTTTCAACTGTTAAATGTTTGGGGGGTCTTAATGGAAGGGCGTGTTGGATCTGTGTAAAAGGGAATCTACCAGCATCAATCATTTCTGACGGATTTTAAACTGTCCTGTTACAAAAATGAGATAAATATGTGCTCTTAGAAATTATTCATTGCTCAAAATAAAATCAGTTTTATGCTAGCTTTAAAGGACAAAAGGAACGTTGACATGGCAATGTGGGTTGCAGAGCAAATACAAATTATTTGAAGAAGGAAACAGTTGAGAACTGAAGTTAATTGACTCCAGTGACAATTGTATTGACACATGCTTGAGATTCAACTTGAACTTTCATATCTTGAAATTGTTTCATTGAAAATTTTGAGACATGCTATTTTATTCATATTTAATTTTTTTTTTTTCAAGGCATGAAATTTGCACAGGTCTTTTGTTCTGATATGATTTCTGCATTCAGACTCAGAACTGAAGACTTGTATCTCCTGATGCGAGACTGTCTTGGGACTTGAACAAAGTTGGCTCTTCTATGAGATTGTGAAGTTCAGCCAAAATGGATATATACCATCATCAAAATTTTAATTTGTTCCACTCTTGTGGTCTGTAATTCTCTTTCAGGCATAACTGTAATTTAATCTGCTCTCCTGTCTTTAATTTAACTTTCTTAACTTTGCTGCATGAGCTGGCTGTGACAACTTTAACACTGAAGTTGTCAGGTGAAAACCTCAAAGCAGTCTAATTTTGTGCTTTATTAATGATTGCAGTCTTTGTCAGTTTGATAAAGTTCTGTCACCCTAGGGCTTAAGAAACAGTGTCACTTCTTTTTTTGTTAAGTCTGACACATTAAGGATCTTTTTAACCAATGGTAAGCATGTTCTCTCTGTCCTTAAAATGCAGTTACTCCTCTCAGGTTGTTGGGTTTTTTTTGTGGTTTTTTTTTTGGTGGGGGGGGGGGGTGCAGGTGCTTTTGCACAGGTGTTGTGCTTGCATCCACTCCACCACTGTTGCTCAGTTGCAGTTTCTGTGCTGGCATCTTGACACAGAGCCAATGACACGACTGTCACACAGTGGGCTCCAATTAGGGTAGGTGACAACAGCACATAGCTGGAGATTTAGGCTTGTAACAATAGGCACAGCTGGAGCTCACTTGCTTACAGGAGAAAGCAGAGATTGGCACACAGGGCTGGGGTGGTTAGGGGTGATGTGAATCGCACTTGTTGGTGAGAAATAATGACATTCTGGGAGCTGTTTATTCAGAAATCTGGGGAAGAATAACCCCAAACCTCCATCTGCCTTCGACACATTATGAAAATAGAAATCAAGTCCTAAACGAGTGCGCAGAACTTTTTGCCCAACTAAACTCTCTAGAGGCATAAAAAACGTTGACCTGTCTTCCACACTGCAGTCACACTTCCAGTTAAAAATGGAAGTGTTTTTTAATGAGGGAAAATAAAGTCTTGACACCTGGATTCACCTGACTAGGTGCCAGGTGTTCCCATTAGTTTTTACGCTTAACTCAGTGATTTTAACATGGGATATTTTATGATTGTGTGTGTACACTTGTTATATTCAAACATATCACCGCCCTGCATGCGAACTGTGCAGTAAATCTCAGAAATATCAGTCACAGAAACAGCCTCACTAATGACTTGATTCATTGAGCATTTTAATAGACACAACAGCAGGAGGCTGCCTGGCTTATAATAAGCTGCTTCATCAGTCAGAACACACACTTAATTTTCACACTGCTTTTATATTTTTTTAGGCAGTGCAATTTTTTAACTGAGAGGGACCGTCAGGTGGAGTTAATTAGCTATGTTTCTGTACGTTACTGATGTATTCTGCTCTGTGTGAGATATGAAAAGCAAACTATTACTGATACCACTATGACAAAACAACTACTACTACCTATAAAAATATTTAAACACTTTAAGTAATAAATGCTGTACTTTATAGAAACATATTTGGGAGTTAGTTTCTCCACATATATTATTTCCTGGAGGAATAGCTGGCATTGTTACTTTTAGTAGGGAATTTGTTTTGAGTTCAACATTGTAGGGAGGTAAAGCAGCATGGTGGTTTTCTTTATACAGTGTATGCACAAAAATATGAGGGACAGTAATAGGAAGGAGGAGCAACTGTATGGAGATGGAGAAATGCAATGACGACACAGTAAGTGAATAAAACATGAACTGCTCTTCGTATGAAATAATAACATGACAAGGTGACTTCAGATGAAAGCTTAATCCCATATTAATTTCAAGAAAGTAATCCAAATCAGTTTAAGTTTTTTTTAAATTGGATATTTAAGGGGATGACGAGGAGGAGAAAGGTGAAAAGGAGAAAAGGGGATTTTTAGTCTTTTTGAGACAGCTGAGACATGTTCGGCACGGAGGGAGCTCAGCATGAAAAAGACAGCTGCTAACAGTTTGCAGAGTTTTAGCCCTTTTAGAAATGATGTACTGTAAATGTATATTATTTTACTGATTCTCTGCAGTGTCTTCAGCGGTGACCTGTGTGTTGACCATGTTCCTCCCTCTTTCAAGCGTATTGATTAATAATCCCATAGATTCAGTCTATTATCAAGGTCGTTGAAAAGAGGATTGAGAGTTTTAACAAGGGAGCAAGACGGAGTGTGAGGGAGGACAGCCAAATTAAAATGTGTTAATGGCAATATGAATGTGACTTTGTGTGGGTGTGTGTGTGCATGCTCCTTGTTACCGTAGTCCTTGCCTGAAGGAGCTGACCTATTGATCAGTCAATTTCAAGTCATTCTCATTCAGAGGGCCCAGCACCTTAAAGCATAATTATTTTAATCGATTGTCTGCTAGCTTGTAACGTAGCTACAGTGAATCTGTCCTTCATTTGCGGTCATCGTGGTGCTCTAGAGGCCTTTCTTCTCTCTCATCTTTCTTGTCACCTTCTACAGTGCATCTTATACAGAACAAATCCTACAATACTGTACTTACTGTATTAAGAGTTGACATTTGTTGACTGGGGAATTGTTTGTTCTCTCACAGAGCTAATATTGATATGAATGAGCTCTTCAAAACTATCTACAAGTATTTAAGTACTGTTGAACGTGGAACGATATAAACACAGCTCTAGTGTTGCTGGACCGTCTACCCTACAGGCCATTACCATTACCACTGAAGCCGTACCTGGCCCCCTTTGAGCTAGCTGGGTGTACCAAACCGACACAAACATCATACTCTGTTTAAAGTGAATAATATGAATTATGTGTGACTATGTTTTAAATGTGGTCCATCAGAAATTCCTGGGAAACCATTAAAACTGTCGTTAACCCACGTTTGTTGCCCATTGTTGAAAAGAAATGGAACAAGAAAAGATTTTATCACAAAAAGACAAGATCATAAATGATAAGTTGTACAGATACAGATGTAGTGGACGTCGGTCACTTTTTTTACCAAAACATGTGGTACGCTTTTCCTTTCATCCTGTGCTTTAAGGTGTTCAAACGATTCACACGAGTAACAAAAAAGCAAAACAAAACATATTTTATCACTTACCTCTAGTAGTGTCTGGCCATGCAAAGGGGTTGGGTTTTATTTTCCATGGTTTCGAGATATCTGTCTCTGAGATATCAGCATCCAATATCCATCCAAAATAGAGGTGAATGGAATCTTGTTAGTGGTGCTAACAGCATAGAAAATCAACAGCAAGATGTCTCTCCAGAAACAGTGTCCTGTTACTCTGGATAATCCACAGAACACACTGTCAGTGTTGTTTTAATGGGGGCTGTTTCTTTGGCAGAAGAAAACTGAGCTGTTCAGTTATCCAGAGGGGATGCTGTTTCTGGAGAGACGTGTTGCTGTTGATTTTCTATGCTGTTAGCACCACTAACAAAGTTCCATTCACTTCCATTGTGTTTAGGTAGCGGCAGAAATCCCAGAGACAAAAATCTCCAAATTTAAAAATTAAAAATTAAAACTACCTGCCTGGTAGGCTATCTCTAGGGATGCAAGTACGTGAGAAAATATGCTTTTTAGTGATTTGGGTGAACTTCCCCTTTAGATTAGACAAAAGAGCACTTTAAATTTTAAGCTGTCCTTAATTTATGGTTTGTTCTCCACAGGTCCAAGAAACAGCCAAGCCCTTGGACTTTCAGAGCCAGCAATGGAGAGAGGAGGAGGACGGAAGAGGAGACGCAGTGGGAGCTGGTTTGAAGGTTAAACATATCTCCAAAGACTTACAGATCATCTCCACCAAACACAAAACACCTGCTTACGGCTCTCTCGGCCCGTACGGATGGCCTCAGAATGTTTCCCAAGCCCTGGATCAGTATCTGTACCGCCCTCCTCCTAAATCCAAACCTGCCGCAAAAACATCCCCAAAGGCTAAGAAGATCCTGGGCTGGGGCGATTTTTACTTCAACGTGAAAACAGTGAAGTTCAGTCTCCTGGTGACGGGGAAAATCGTGGACCACATCAATGGGACGTTCAGCGTCTACTTCCGCCACAACTCGTCCCGTCTGGGGAACATATCCGTCAGCATCGTTCCACCCTCCAAAGCTGTAGGGTGGGAGGTTTTTGATCCGGAGGCTCAGGGCGTTCACACCAAAAACTCAGTCCTAGTTCCGGATCGGACGTCCCAGTTCCAGAGCCCACCTCAGTCCACCAGCTCTACTCCTCCAGACCAGCAGAAGCAACAGCAGGACATGATGATGGTGACCGAACTCAACTGCCGTATCGAATACCAGAGAACCAACCGGTCCAAGAAGACCAAGCCCTGCATGTATGACCCGGGGCAGACCTGCTACTCAGAAAATACCCAGTCCCAGGCAGCCTGGATCTGTGCCAAACCATTTAAGGTTATATGCATTTTCATCGCCTTCACTGGCACTGATTACAGGCTGGTGCAGAAAGTCTGTCCGGACCACAACTTTCAGACAGAGCAGAACCAGCAGCACTTCGGATGACAGATCCTGAGATGCTGAACCTGAGATATCAAACACTGACTTTTCATACATCCTTCAAACTCATGTGTTCAGTTTTCAAAATAGGTTCGATATTGACTGTTTTTATACGCCGTTAAACACACATTTTCAACATGTCATTGATTGCAGTTTGAGCCAAAACTTGTGTTAATGTGTTAATATATCAGCACTTGAGATTTATAACGTGAGCTTTGTGTTGTCTGAAACTACACTCGTCTGCTGAAAGCTCCACATTGTCTTTAAAAGAAGCAGTGACTTCACCCATGATATCACTTTGTGTGTAGTGTTTTATGAATTTTGTTTTCTGAATATGCACTCATAGAAGTGAAGACTTTAAATCCAAAATTTGATATTGAAAAATGTGATTTCTTGGCTCATTATACATACATCTTTAGGGACAGAATCATCTGTACTTTTTGAAACATGGACTGACTTCCAGTGCTTTTTTACTATGAAATTAATTCCTTGCCTGTTCATTGTACAGTGATTAGACATTTCTTCTTCAAAGAACTGATACAGAGTGAGATGAAACAGATGATTTACTGTCGTAGTCACTTTTATCAGTGACACAAAGTGCGCATGTCCTTGGCTTTCCCCCAGTACTGATTTTACTTTCACCCTTTGCACCTTGAAAAGTTTTCTGTTTTCCCAGCCCTTGGCTGTCACAGACATGCGCTCTCTGTCATTACGGCAAACACTACGGGTGAGTACATTTGTTTTCATAATGTATTTATTCTAGAGTTTTTTTTAATGTACTGTATGCACAGATCTACATGTATCTGCACTGGAATATCTCTCCCCCGGCTCCTAAGAGCATTTGTAACTCAATCACTTTTTACTGCAAATTAGGTCACCTTGTCACCCCAGGTCACCTCAACCCTGATAGAAATGTCTGGTTACACGTTGTGTACGACATTGTGCTGTATTTTCAATTTGTCAGTCCAGTTGCACAAGTGTCGCCGTGTTGGTCTGATAACTGTGATTATCTCAGGTCGTCAAAAGAGAAAAGAGAGTTACTGTATGTCCCAGAATATTTTTTGTTGTTGAAGGAAAGTTGACTGCACACTCTGCGCTTTATGCAAGACTTAATATACTCAAGGCTTAGAAAACATAATGAACACAAAAGATGAAAGGAGACTTGTTTCAATATATATTTATGCTTAAACAGTAATCTGTCTATTATGCCAAAGTAACACATAGTTACGTAACTATCATGCAGCTACAAGCTGCCTTCAACAAAAAAGACCCTGATAAATAAGTCATTGCGTGTGTGGCCAGCCCACATTACACTTTTCATGTCCAAGGTTTTAACCGCTCCACTGAATAACACGTTTGCTTTTTCACTGCCTTTCATTTAATGGATTGTTTAGAACATCAAAAGACACATTATTCTAACTCCCTTGTTTCCAAACCCCTGGTGCAAAGTATTAGAATTTTGAGTGATGAAAGTGTTTTTGCACAGGCTCACTCTTCCTGAGGTTTTCAAAAGACACCAAAGGAGCAATCTTGCACAACAACAACAACAACAACAAAAAAGAACCCCTCAGAAACTTTTTTACTCTGCACAGACAGTTTGTAGCACAAAGAGTTGCATCAAATCCTGTGACTTATTTGTGTCCTCATTAAGGTTTTATTAACTACAGTTGTAATATAGAACAGTAAGTTACAGCACCATCTCTCCAGGCTCTTCCCAAACAGAACTGACATGTTATTTACAGCGACAGAGAACTGTTGTTTAAGAAGTGGACATTTAGCTGTTGACTGAAATGATTTCTGTGTGTTCATCCACCACCCCATGCAGCCCCTCTTCCTCAGGGTTTCAGGATGTTTGGGCCGAGACGGGCAGGTCACAGCCGAGTCGTGGAGGCGAGGCCTCAGCAGCGCCGGCGGGTGGACGGGACAGGACAGCCTGGCCCAGGACGACCCAGAGATGTGGAGCCTCCTGCAGCAGGAGAAGGACAGGCAGTGTCGGGGACTGGAGCTCATCGCATCAGAGGTGAGGCCCACATATTAAGAGGGACAGAAGCAGTGGAGTGGGGATGTTTCATGATCTGTTTGACATTCCCTCATCATTTTCCTCAAATGTTTGTTACATTTGTTATTAACTGTTGATACGGTTACTGTCATTGGTCTTGCGAATGAAGCTTATTCAAACTCAAAACTGAAAGAAGGGTGGAGAGCAATTCAAAGTAATGATTCAACAGTGGAGAATCAGGGTGATCCCTTGGATTATTTTGCTGACTTAAAATAATGAGGAAATAATTGTTTACTGTTAAAGTTTCCTACACAGCACACAGTAATTAATACATTATTAATTAACATTAATAGAACAAAAACAACAGGACCTCAGATTCATTTTAAAAGCACAATGCAACAACATTTGTCACCTTTTTCACACTGAAGCAATGACCTAGCAAAATATTTACCATTAATGTGAATGGATCAATACTGGCTATTTAACCTGGCTTTTAATGCATATCGTATGAAATGGTAAACTTCACTATAGTGTATGTAGTTTTTTTAACTTTTCATCAGGTCATCACACAAAGAAAAAAAAAGCTTAGATTACGTGATTCTTCCATGTATAGTCTTCATTGTAAAAACACCATTCAGATGCAGGTTGTATGTAAACTGTGATGACCCATGACCACCAGCGTGGTGGAGCAAAGTGACTGCTTAAATGTTTGTTCAGTATCTTGCGTCACACACAGGGTCTGTGAAATTGGTACTGGGAAAACAGGTGTGTTTTGACACATAAACTCTTAGAAGGAGTGCTGTGCAGCATTTACAAAATACAAAATGCATTCATTCTTTTTTTCGCAGGTGAATTTTCTATCTTATCTATTTGTTCCATTCAGATTGTTGGTAGATAAAGTAGAATATAATATAATAATAATCAGCCGACATTTTAGCCAACATCATATCAGTCTACAAACTTACATTAAACATTTGTATTTCACTTAATTGTCAACCGTGGTGGAAATTTGTCTAGGCTCTTCCTGTGTACAAAATTAACGGAGGAACCTTACAGCCCCACACACTATCACAGATAAACCAATTAATATATCTAAATGTGAAATCATCTGTGCAAAATGTGCAATAATCAGAGTACGTGCAAATTAATAGCTAAATCATGAGCCTGCAAGGTGTAGTTCATTATCTGCATGGAATTCAAAATCCTGCTTTTTATGTTCTGCAGGATAGCAGCTGTTCAAACTGTGAATGTAGGCAATGAAAAGATGTTGCTAATTATCCTTTGTGCTTTCCTGGACAGATGTGTTTATATGGTAGCAAGAAAAACAACTTAAACAGCAGAGGAGTCTCCTTTAGCAGTGTAACCCCAAGTCACCAGAGTTGTAGTTTCTAGAATTTAACTGTTTTCTTCAGAGAGTTTGCCTAGATTTCCTTCACATTTTTCACTGATTTCATCAAAGTGGAAGCTGTGGGAAAAGAAGGGAGCTTTCATTATTTTATTCTCCAACAATTATCAGTCCACGGCACTATCAGCCACAATGACATCTGAAAGATTTTCATCTTCTTGTGCATGTGCTGTCAGTTGCCGCTGCAGGCTGACTCCCAATGGAGAGCTGCCGTTTTTTTTCTCCAGGAACACAGTCAAATGATCCCATTAGGTTCTCACTGATTTTCACCATTGATCTCCACATTTTAAGTTGAGACAGAGGAGGAGAGGCAGCCATTTGTGTGTGTGTGTGTGTGTGTGTGTGTGTGTGTGTGTGTGTGTGTGTGTGTGTTTGTGTGTGTGTGTTGAGATAGTGTTTTGAAATGTCATAGAGAGAGATTTATGTCACATGGGGGACTGGTTTTAAATCCCACTGGAATGATTGAGGGATCCCTGAACAGTGACAGGTTTAGTATAATAACAAGGCAGAGGGGGCGGCTGAGGAGGAAAGAGAGAGACAGAGAGAGAGAAGAGGAGCAGAAGTGAGAGTGGGAGAAAGAAGAGACTGAGACAGGAAGAAAAATTAATTTACATTCATTTCCTTTTTTTCAGCTCCATCTCTCCTCTGACTCTCAAGTGTCTTTGGGAAATTTGACACTGTGCTGAACCCCCCAGGGATTCAGTATTAGTTAGATTCCTCTATATTCATCCCTGAATTTTACTATAGCACCTCTAATACTTGGATAGCTAATTTAATTCATTTTTGCAACTTCCAGAAAAGGTGATGAACCTGTTGTAAGATTAATGCAACAATTTTAACAGATTTAAATAGCCTTGATTATCCTGACTCGGGAACTTGTCTTATTGTTTTAATAATTGGTATTTGCAAGAGAAATGCTTATAGTCGAACTAAATTGCCTACTGGATAACTCAAGTTTAGACTGTGGTTGTACCTTTCTGAAGAAGAGCAGGGGTGTTCAATCACCCTTCTCCAGGTAATAGAGGTTATATTTAGATGGTGACAATGTTCTGAATATATAAGCATGATAAAAAAAAAAGTACAGCGTGTGGCTCTGAATCTTGACACTGTGCTTGTTTGTCCTGTCAGAACTTCTGCAGCCGTGCAGCGCTTGAGGCCCAGGGCTCCTGTCTGAACAACAAATACTCTGAGGGATACCCAGGACAAAGGTAACTACATAGATAATGCACTTTCCAAAATATATTGTTACAATCATTACAAAACTTTGAAAGATTTCCAGAAGCCTAAGCTTACAATTTTGTGAAATTTAATTTTAAAAATGTCAGTGAAGTGGGCTTGAGACCAGAGGGTTGGCAATTTCACTCCCAGACTAGAATCTATATGATTCAATTCAACATAATACGATACGGTACTGTACCACATAATACACTATTATACGATACAATACGACCTGATACAATACAATATGACCCGATACAATACCATATGAAATAATAAAACATAATACGATGCAAAACGAAATAATAAAACATAATACGATGCAGTACGAAACGATATGACACAGTGTGATACGATATGATATGATACAACACACTCCGATACGATACAGATTATATGATACAATACAAAATAATACTATATGATATGAAATGGTACGATGCAATACAATATGATATGATACAATGCGATACAATACAATATGGTATGATACAATCAATACTTTTTGTTTTTCTCAGGTACTATGGAGGTGCAGAGATTGTAGACCAGATTGAGCTGCTGTGTCAGAAGCGAGCGCTCACTGCCTTCGGTCTGGACCCAAATCTGTGGGGTGTTAACGTCCAGCCGTACTCCGGATCCCCCGCTAACTTTGCAGCCTACGCATCTGTACTTCTGCCTCACGACCGCATCATGGGCCTGGATCTGCCGGACGGAGGACAGTGAGTGAACATGTTCAAGCCAGAGATACTCAAATATAGAGCTTCTGGGTCCTTTATTTTATTTATCTGTATAGCAAGTAACAATGTAACAACTGATTGTCAAAATGTGATAGAAACAACTCCCTAAATTAAAACAAAATCAAGTAATGTTGCCTCCATAACAAATACATGCCAGAAGAGGAAGAAACACATACATTTAAAGGAGTAAATCTAATTATACCTTGTACTTCCATTCTTGATTCTGCTGTTTTGTATAAAAGTTTGTTTAAAACTTAGTTTTTCTAGAGTTAACAATCAAATTTGACTTTATGATGGACTGATATATGATAACACCGATAAATGATGTAATAACAATCGTATGATTCTTGCAGGATATTACATAAAATAGAATAAGCAATAATTGCTGGGTATAGAGCAATAATGTGATGTTGTGCCATCACTGGGAATTCCTAACAATGAATTCTTACATCATCATATTCAATGCATTTAGATAGACATGTTATTACATTATCTGACAGTTATTAGTTGCTCCAGTTTTGTTAAATGTGCGATGAAATGTTTTGAGGTTTTGCCTGTGTGGTTTTGACATTTTCCTGCATGAAACTGGATGTTGTTGTTGGACTTAACGTCAAGAGGAATTCATGTAAATGACAAAATGTTAGTCATGCAGTCTGGAGTTGTCACATTATACCACCTTCTTTGAAATGAATGTATTTTTATTTGAACTACAACCACAGAACTGTGGGTAATGTAAACAATCATTTTTCCAAACTGATGTCCAAATACACACCTCTGAGTCATATTACTGTCGCAGGTGATTGGTAGCTTTAGGTTGAATGCAGACCTGCTTCTTTTATATGCCAGACACTATATAAAACTGATATGACGGCTGGCTGGGAGTTGGTAGGAGTACAGTAAGGGTTGGATTTTGATATAACTTTATTAAAATGTTCATATATTTAGCATATAACAATAGATAGAACTAAACACCCAGTGGCACAGGATAACAACATGAAACGGCATGAAAGCATTTTCTTCTCTAAAGACCAACAATATAAGGATCCGTAGATCAGAGGCAGGATGAAGAAGGTTTCTGAAATCAGCTTCACAGAAATGATTCTTTACCATATTTAATTACATAAATATATTGGTCATATGGAAGAAGAAGATCTAGAGAGGCCAGAATAAGTTCACAACGCCTCACCTGCTAAATTTCTGGGATGCACTACTACTCTACTAAAGTTTAATTTCTAAAAAAAGTGTTTTATTCCACCACATTTCAGCCTTACCCACGGCTACATGACAGACTCCAAGAGAATCTCAGCCACCTCCATCTACTTTGAATCGATGCCTTACAAGCTGGATGTGAGTAATTTGGTTGACTTTTTGTAAATAGAAATAAAGTTTAGAACCAAAATTGTCAAAGCAAATCTGAAGAAAACAGTGGCTCCAGCTGTAAAAACAAAATTAGTTTGCGACTCTTTTGTCTATCCCTGTCCTCCTGTATCATCACAGCCCAAAACAGGTCTGATAGATTACGACCAGCTGGAGAAGACGGCCCGACTCTTCAGACCCAGACTCATCATAGCAGGAACCAGCGCCTACGCTCGCCTCATAGACTACTCTCGCATGAAGAAGGTACCTCTTAGGTCAGGAATTATGTCTGCTATGTTGTATTCTAAAGTAGCAGTGGTAAAAGTAGTGATAAAAACATTTTAATATTAACTTTATCAAAATGCAGTTTTTTAAGTCTCTAAAGCAAGAATAGCTAAATATAAGGGCAATGAAAATAGAAAACACAAACAAGAGAAAACAAGTTAAAAGAATGATGTACAATGAAGTAAGATTTGGAAAAGATTCAAAATGATTTTTATCACTTAATGTTTCAGCTGTGTGTGGAGCTTAATGCCTACCTGCTGGCAGACATGGCTCATATTAGCGGCATGGTGGCAGCAGGAGCTGTTCCCTCTCCTTTCCAGAATGCTGACCTGGTCACCTCCACTACTCATAAGTCCCTGCGTGGAGCAAGGTGAGGGCCTGGATGTTGTGTGTGAATCATTTTTTAATTTGTCACAGAATAAGTGTTACGGTGGTCAGGTCATGGTATTGAAATAATGGAAAAAATGCAAATATGTGGTTTTGTATTGTACAATCAATACAACATACACATAATAAGCCATCCAGGATCATACTCTTGATTGTCAAGGGAAACATTTAAAAGGGACATTTCAGGTTGAGTGCATTTGGCTTTCTCTTTCACTCTGCAGAGCCGGTCTGATCTTCTATCGGAAAGGTGTGCGGTCCGTGGATAAGAAAGGTCGGGAGGTGACCTATGACCTCCAGGACAGGGTGAACTTTGCCGTGTTCCCGTCACTTCAGGGAGGACCTCACAACCACGCCATTGCTGGGGTGGCCGTGGCCCTCAAACAGGTCCAGATATCAACTTTAATTATTAACATTCACCAACAGCCTGGAAAAACAAATAAGCAAGAAAATCCTTTGGGAAAACATTCTGCAAAGTCCTGATATGGTCTTTCCCTGTACACAGCATAATGTCTGTCTCTGCAGGCTTCCACTCCCATGTTCAAAACAGTACATCACTCAAGTGCTGCTGAATGCCAAGTCCATGGCTAATGCGCTGCTGAAGAAAGGCTACACCCTGGTGTCAGGTACTGAGGGAAACGAAGAGTGTTTTTATGATAAAGATGCACTTCATAAGTTTTTGTTTTTTTTGTACAAAACACATATACATATACTTAACAAGTTTGTTTACGTTTTTAATGGGTTTAATAGGTTTAGGCAAATTGTAATTTGTGATATTGAGCTATATAAATAAAAATAAACTGACTTAATATTGAATTTCTACCACTCAAAGTACCTGACGCAACTGCTTTTGTATTTGCTCTAACCTAATTTGCATTCTGCTTTCATGGACTGGAAACTTGGAAAAGTTCTCCTTCACTTGACAGTTGAATGGGGGGAAAAAAGCCAATATTAAGAGGAATTTTAAAGAAATGATTTTGAAACTTTATCATTGTCTGTATGAAGGTTTAAGTGGGGGAGTGAAGGGAAATGGCATTTTATCTCACTGTCAGACATATTTTCCCCTGAGCTAAACTGAATATCATTTTACCATAAACCAAACAAAACCATTAAATCACTCTCCTCCTCCTCCTCCTCCTCCTCCTCCTTTCAGGTGGAACAGACAACCACCTGGTCTTGGTCGACCTTCGACCTCGCAGGATGGATGGGGCTCGAGCTGAGAGGGTCCTGGAGCTGGTGTCCATCACCGCCAACAAGAACACCTGCCCCGGAGACAAGAGCGCTCTCGCTCCAGGAGGACTCAGGCTCGGTGCTCAAATGACTAGATTTAAAGCTTGTACAGGATTTGTTGGTTAATTTATTATTCTTGGTGAAGAGCTGCAGGAGTGGAGGTTGTTTGGGCAGAATCTGTCAACCAGTCAGTCTTCCTACCTATATGATACTGGATACCTTTCTTCTCTCTCTGTGTGTCTGTCTGTGTGATGTGTCTCTGTTTGCTTTTGTCTGTCTGTATATTTGTCTGTATATCCATCGGCCTGTCAGTCAATCTGTCAGCTTGTGTCTCTCAACCGCACCAGTCTTAACCTCTTTATCAACTTTATCAACAGTGATTGCCCTAATATTTTCATATCTTCTTTTTTTTCTAGTCTAACCTTCCTTTTATTTGTCATTGCTTTCTTACAGGAACTCCTGCTCTGACCTCCCGACAGTTCAAGGAGGCAGATTTTGAAACCACTGTAGAGTTTATTGATGAAGGGATTCAGATCGCACTGGATGTGAAGAAGAAGACTGGTGAGAGAGGAAGAAGTTTCTCTGTTTTGAGTGGACTTCTGATTTATCCAGTGAGAGTGGTAGATTGTGGGGTTTTATATACTGGTAGATACACCATGGTGACGTATTGTTTGTTGAGAAGATGAACCATTGATCATGTGTTCAACAGTTACATGATGATGTGCATCAAAGGGAAATTTTAGTAGGTTCACTGCTGTACAGGACTTTCTATTCATGTTATTTTACATTATTTTATTTATACAAATATACACCCAGTTGTCAGTTTATTAGGTACACCTATCTAAAACTAATATAGTCTACTACAACAGTCCTGCAATAAGTCCTACCTTCATGAAGGCTGTAATATTCAGTTTTTGTTGAAACTGTTTTAGAGCGGTGTTGAATCAACTGTATGGTCATTTTCGAAGATGTATTTTGTGGTGCTGTTGAAGTGTATTGCATTATACACAGAGGTGTTACTGTTATTTAGCCTACCCTTATTGATATAAATGGGGTGGACAAAACAATAGAAACACCTGTCTGCACAATGCAATACAATTCAACAGCACAAAATATTAACACTGGAGAGGGCCTTGCTTTTTTGAAGAAGTAAAACATAATGTTCAGCCCACAATCCCCAACTAACAGGTTTTCAAGCACATGCCAAGGACAGATTTTTACAGCACTGGAGGATATTTTTAGGCAGATTTATATTATTAAAACCATAACCGTAACCAAAGTTTTTTTTTTTTTTTGCTTCCTCTGTCTCTCAACAGGAAATCTGGCCAGCTTCAAGTCCTTCCTGCTGGAGGACCCAGAGACAGTGTCCCGCATCGCAGAGCTCCGCCAGCAGGTGGAGCTATTTGCCAGACCCTTCCCCATGCCTGGATTCACTGACCACTAATAACACCACACACAGAGAGGCTGTTTACCCACCGCATCACGGACATATCCTTTAGAGCTCCTCAAATGTAATAGGCTTAGATTTTTTTTTGCTAAGGTTGCCATGGAAACAAGCATTCAGACTCGTGTCAGTTGAAACTTGGTCAGTCATCGCATTTCCATATGAACTAATGACATTATATCTGCCAAACAACATGACAAATGTAATGTGATGTAAATGTATCAAAGCCTGATAAATAAAAAACATGTAAGACAAATTGCCAGATAATGCAACACTCAACTTAATTTGTTCAAAGGAGAAAGGTTGAGTGTTGAGTGAAATAATATAACACATTTAGTACTTTTTAATGGCTGTAACAATAATAATAATGCTTAATAATAATGTAATAACTTATTGAATTCTTATTCTTACAGGTTTTTGTGCCATTGTTATTATTGTTATTAATAAATGTTGGTAACACTTTGCATTAAGTCCCTTATTTTCCATTTATACGCCTTATATATACATTTAATAAATGATTTATAACACACTATAATGTAGTTGTAAATGCTAATATGGGGGACTTAAAGTAAAGTGTTGCCTAAACGTCTTATGTTCCTTATGAAATGATACCACAATAATAAGATGATGTTAAATTTTCAGAAATGTATCACAGCAGCAGCCCATTAAGTGGAACAATTTATTACACTCTGACAACTTATTACAGTGCTGTACAAAATTCTTATAGGCCACTTTGGGAAATTGTGTTTGAACATACTAGATATGGGAAATTACTTGTTTTGTGCAGGCAAGTTATGATCCTGCAGTTAATACATCAACAGCAGCTGCACTTGCTCTAATACGTTTTCCACTTCTCAGACAGGACTATTGTTTGTTGCCCGAGAAGTCAAGAGGGGCCGTAAGTGTTTTAGGTATTTGGCTTTTTGGTCATTAAGCTCTTTCTAGATGCCTTTGTCCCAGACCCTGGGAAACTCAAAGCAGCTCTGTTGAGAAATGAACACACGCTCAGCTTACAAAACCAAGAAGTGGAAAGGGTTACACAGCACAAACTATGTTTTGGGGCTTTTTTTCCATAAAATATTAATGTCACCTTCTATAGCTTCACTTTGATATGTATTATAAAGGATTTGTGAAGAATGTACAGTGTAAATACAGTAGATCTTCTTCATTGCAAAAAAAACCAAAAACTAATCCTGAATGTTTACAAGTCAATTGATTTTTTTTATATATATATTTCATAAGCTCTTTGTTGTCACTTGCATTGGTCTTACTGCTATATGACACATGCATTTGTTAGAGAGGCTGATGATTTATGTTTATACAGTCGAAGGAGGGAGGAGACTCTGCAGAGTTTATAAACACTGATCCATGTTAAGCTGCTGGCATTTCCTCTGGTCATTTCCTCTCACTGTCAACTTCAGGGAACAGTCAAGAAAAAGAAAATAAAAGTTGATCTTTAGACAGTGACAGAGATTTGACAGGAACATAGTCGGAGCTAGAGCTTCACACCCTGAAAAAACTTTGGACATAACCATTTGAAGTGTTTTCACTGAGCTTCAGATGACTGATTTGTCCAATGTAGACTTCTTATCTCCACTGGACAGCTGTTATTGTTAGCTATGTGAATTAATTGTTTCATGACTTTGTTCAAAATGAACTTCCTTGCATGAAGACTAATAATCTGTACCCTCTATAAACAAACAGAAACAAGCAGGAGGTCAAGGTGAGACCATCTTCACTCTGTCATTTGAAGAAGTTCCAACTTCCTTTAATACCATTTTTATTTTTGTGATACTGCCTCTTCATGTCCACCCCACATTACATAATGCTAATAAACACAGGCAATTCATTATATACATGAGAAGATGAGAGCATTATGTAACACCAGAGTCCTTCACTGTCCTAAACCTTCAGAAATTGCATTTCTATTTATTTAAACTCCTCTCCCACTGTTTCCCAAATTGCTGCAGTCAGATCTTTATACTCCCACACAGACAAAAAAAGAGAAGAGCAGGCCTTTTTTTCTTTCACTCCGGGACGAAATGATATACTTGGCTGTTATTTTATTTTGATGTATTTATTTCTTATTCTAAAAGGAAAGTTTCCTCTGAGACACAAAGTATTTTCTAAAGCAGCACTAAACAAGCTTTGTGACATGAAGCGCTGCTGCCTACTGGAGCGCTTAATATCTGTTTAATTGAAGAACTGAATGGACTTTTGTTTTGGGTCAGACCTCTCTGTGTCCTGCTCGGCTTTTCAATCTGTCTTCAAATTTTTTGGTTGAAGGTTATTGCTTCAGTTTCTGCCAGAGGAATGTGTCCCCTCCACAGAGACTGGCCAGCTGAAACACAGGTCGAAGGTCAGGGAAGCTCTCAGCTCTGTCGTCAGAAAACACACGCAAACAAACACAAGGACACAGACACACACACACACGCAGCATCACAACACAAATAACGACTCATCTGCTTCATCTTTTTGCCCTGTTTCTCATGACCTGACAACTCTTTTGATGCAGTGTGTGTGTGTGTGTGTGTGTGTGTGTGTGTGTGTGTGTGTGTGTGTGTGAGAGAGAGAGAGAGAGAGAGAGAGAGAGAGAGTTTTAAGGCTTTTAAATATCCTTTAGGGAAATCATATGATCCCTCATGAGCCACCGTTCTAGGTCTCTAGCCCTCTCCTTATTGCCACAACAATCCCTGTGGTGTTTAAAAGTAGGATGACTTTTTTGATGTTCGCTGTTCTTTCTTCTCTCTTCAGTCGCTCTTTTTATTGTATTACGGGGAGGAAACAAGATGAATATGAACTCAGAGCACAGAGAGCCGAAAGGGAGGTCTGAGGTTTTGTAAGAGGATGAAACACAAGTCTCACCTTCACTGAACAAAGCCAAGATTCTGTAAGAATTTAAGGGTTTGTTTTTAATTTATCCTTCAGAAAGTAGCAAGTGTGTTACTGAGGAAGTTAATAAATAGGAAAATAAGGGAGGGATAAACACTGTGTGACAAGGGGTATAGTCTCAAGAAGAAGAACAATATATGACATCCAGTCACAAGTTAGGGATTGACAAATCCTGTGGTCTCCTGAGAGTTCCCACAAAATAGGCTATTTATTCTAACATTACTCCCCTTACAGTGTATTCATGGTATTCTTGATTCAGAAATACCTTAATTCATGAACTTGAGTTATTTCAATGTACAGAATTAAAAAGTAAATTGTCAACAACTCTCCTCACATGGATTTATATATTAAAAGTCAGAGAAATAGAAAGAGTTTCACCTGATTCACCCCTCGTCAGTCTGTTTGATTTTCATTGTCTGCAGTATGGTGAGACAGTGGTACGTGGCTGGTGTGTGTGTGTGTGTGTGTGTGTGTCTGTACACTCAGGTTGTACACACTGTGCTCTGCTATCATACATCAACGCCATGCTGGGGGACTGCTCAGCATCCTGCCACTGCTGTAGCTGATCAAACACTCAGTGCTGCTGTCACACACACTGGTGCACACACAAACAAACACACACACATTACTAAATGCGGTCTAGAAGCACCAATCCAGCTGCAAACTGACAGCTGCACTGCCCATAGATGGATCTGTTCCATCAGAGTCACTAATTGTGTATTTTTATCTTGGATGTGGAAAAAGATCTGTATCTGACGCAGTTCCATGCGGGTGTTTGAGGAAAATCACGTGTCTGTCTGCATGTGTGTGACAGTGCAGATTGGCAACAAACATTCTCTTATGTAAACATGAATAAGACACTTTATTTATTGAAAGAGCCAGCCTAGTTTATACATCTCTGCCTTGTTTTCATAACTTCCACAGTGATTGCTGAATTTAGTGGCTGCCAAACCGCCAATCAGTGCCAGAAGAAACACATGAAGTCAAGTCAAATGAATTTGACCATCAATGCGCTGCAGCAGGCCAATTAGATTTTATCAAAAGCTGGCATAGTTAAGGCTTCACACTTGCAGAATGTATGGGAAAGCATAAAAGGTTTTCTGCAGACAAATACGCAATTTTGACCCTCCGACAAAAACCTTAAAGAAGCATACCAGAGTGTTTGTAGGTTTTAACTCCTTAACTACAAATCATTTATATTTTTCATTTATGCTGACCATTTTTGGATGTGTGCATGCATGGTTAACAAAACAGTTGTGTATGATGTGTAGTATTCCTTATTTGTATAAAATTGGCTATAAAATACAGTATCACTGTTTTGGTGCTTTAACAAATGTCAAGTAAAATGTCTCCAAATCTTCTTGCTTACTCCTCAGTTCATGATATAAAAGTGAAACAGACCAGAAAAGTTTAGGTTTATACACAAGGGGATCATGTGCATATGTGTGTCATATCTCTCCTGCATAAGTGTAAATATAGTGTATGTAGAAATACTACATATTTTACATTTTCAATATTCATATGTGCCTTTAGGATCCATTCACTGACAGCCCTGCATTTACCAGATCACCAGCTGCATCACAGACATCACACAGGCACAGAGACACTAAAGGGTTACAGATCCTAATCTAGGATCCAGTTCACTTTCCACCTGCTGTGAAGACGTCAGGGAGGGTGGTGGTGGTGGTGGTGTGTGTGTGTGTGTGTGTGTGTGTGGAGGGGGGGGGGTTAGATTCAGAACTCGGGTCCTTCCTTCTTCAGGTTTTTGTAGTCTGTCTCAATGGCCACAAACTAGGGGAAGAAGAAGATTAAAATCAATCTGAGGAGAAGCCTGATGCTGTTGTGAGAAGAATGTCATCCTAGTTTTCTAACATTGAATACTTGTATGTGTAGTGTGCTGTATTACCTTGTACTGGTATGTGGGGTCAAGCTTATTCCATGGCTCAGGGTTATTGGTCTTGTTCCAGCTAAACACACAAACAGATACAGACATTGGATTGGGATAAGTTAGGCTCTTTGGGAATCTGATATACATGAATAAAGCTCCTTCACCTAGTACGCCAATATTCACTCACAAGTGATCTGATACCCCTGACAGCTGCTTTATTTCATCCATGCTTTGATAGATCACACACAATACAAAATGTACTCAAATTAAAGCAAAGGAAAACAAAAGTTGAGGCTCAGATTCAAACTCAGCATGCAGTATGTGCTTTAAGCCCACTGTGCCACCACCAGGACACTCTTTCTGATAATTTCATCAAGCATGTAAACAAGCATTGCTGCAAAGAAATGATGAAAGGCCTGAAAAGAGACAAGACGGTGCACCATGCTGTGAACTCTTGTTAAATGCACTTAGCTGCATCTGCTGTCATTGGAGTATCATTAAGGGAAAATCAACAGTTTGGATAACAGCAGGAGGAGAGGCAGTCCAAGCAAGAGGCAGTTCGAGGGGGAGTGCATCCTGTGACCATCCTGTAGGGGGTCATTAATTCTTCTTTGGAAACTGCAGTCTAATTGTCCCCAAATAATGTGAAAACAGAACTGAACAGATGTCTAAACCAGGGAAAACACACCTATTAGCAAACTAATTAGCAGAATCCTTGTGCAAGTTCAGGCATTTGATTTAAGAATGATGGAAAACTGTGTTACCTGATGCTCAGTCTTCTATATGGAGAAAATATAGATGTTTACATCATCTAACAGGTTACTGTTCTGCCAGTAAACAGCCCAAGACAGCCACGAAACTCATCCATTAAACTGAGTTTTTTGTTTTACAGAGTACATATCGTCTCTGTTGCATATTATCATAGGTCACATGGAAATGTGAAGGTCCTTACGTGACATGGGGTCCTTTGGCCAACCGGATCAGATACAGAGATGCCCCGCCCATTCCCAGACAGATGAAGAAGAACTGGGGGATGAGCTGAAGACAGACAGAGATCATCAAAAAACTAAGCTTCTTAAATCTTATTTTATTTAACATTAGTTGATGTTGTTATTTCTGAATTTGATATGTGATACTGTGCTGCTTGTCCATAAATGACAACACAGCCTAAAGCTTTCACAATAAGACTCCGAGGCAACACATAACACATAAACCTTGGATCACTTCACTTCACTTGGAGAGTGATGCGATTCTATGATCCATAGTGTACATACAGATAATGTTCCAGATTTAACTGTCAGAGGCAACACATCTCTTTGATTGATTGACATCGCTTGACTGATTGGAGCCCACAGGATCAGAGGGAACAGCTGTGACTCACCTCTGACTGCGAGTCACATCCTAAAAATAGTCAGTGTTCAAATTCTGATTTATATTATAGAAGAAGTATAGAAGTGTTAGCAGTAAATGTAGCCGACTTCAGTACCAATGTTTATTGACGTATTATTCTGCTTTAATGTTTAAGTTGTCTAAGTACCTCACATCACATCAAGCTAGAGCCAGCAGGCAATTAGCTTAACCTAGTGTAAATTTTACACAATTAACACAATATATCTTGTTTGTTTAATCCATAAACATGACAATTAGTGGTCTTACAAGCAGTTATGTGCTGGAACTATTTCTCGGCCAGCTTGACTGCTTCCAGTCTTTATGCTAACCTAAGCTAATCGTCTTCTAGTGTGGGAAATAATAATCAATGTTTTGAATAATCAGTGTAGTCACATCACTGGAAGTGAAGCTGTATTGCTGTAGGGAAGGTTCAAGTCAGGACATGGCCTGATGCTCACAAACTAAATGTATAACAAGTATAATGTAACAAATCAGAGAAGGCAAATGAACATGGTTGGATACATGGAAGAACAGACTATGCAGGAGAAGTATGACCAGCTGCACAAAAGAGGCAGAGCAACATGTTGTTTCTTTTTAAAAAATACAGAAAGAGCTGTGAACAGACACTGTTGTTTTTGATCCAATGACGCCAGGCTTTTGGGACTTGGATATCACCTAGTATTTGACACAATTATTTACTGAGCAAGGGGAACTGGCTAAAAAGAAAAACAATGGTGTCAGGACCGAGACGTGGGAAAACAACCTGTCCATCAGGTCAAGATCAACGGGTGGCGCCGTGTATTAGGCTCCACAACAGGAGGAGAAAAAGGAGGGGTGAGAGAAGTGTATAAAAGTGAAGACCTGTGCGCTGTATGTTCAGTTGGTCCATGGAAGAACTCGTGTTTGCTGTATTGTTTGATTCAACAGTAAACTCTACTCACATCTGAACTCATCTGGACTCAGTGTTTTATTTGCTAGTATCTGCTTAGTTTTTTTTTTAAAGTGTGGTGAAGATCTGAGGACATCTGGCCCATCTTCTGGATTTCCCCCCCCCACACTAGCTCTAGCTTCATACAGTGTTTAGCCTACAGATATGAACGTATCAATCTTGTCATCTAACTCTCGTCAAAAAATGTCTAACTATTCCTTTAAAGTTACTAATAAATAAATGTGGTTGAGCAAAACATGTAAATTGCCAGATGCAAAATCTATTTTAGCCTACAGGGCTAAAGTAGATGTACACCGGGTGTTCTGTTGCTGGTAGCAACTTCTACTGGAGTTGCTGCTTAGCTGACAGTTACAGCCACCATTTAATCAGATGACCTTGTTGGAGCATTATCTGTGGGTACTCATTTTATTACAGCTGTTTTGTGATGTAGAATTAAGTTTGTCATTCTTTCCATGTGAAATACTCAGTATACAGGGGAACCAAATAGGTTTCTTTCAGTGCCATGTGGTGTACAAAATAATAACAGATACAGTTAAACAAGACAAAAACAAGTACAAACACAGTAAAGTGCGAGTAGTATTAAGTTTAGTAAAGTGCAATGAATGCTGATAATACATCCATACAGTGTGTGTTTATTAGATTAATTAACGTGCTGTATCTCCTATGGGTTAAGTACCCATGTTGATCTGTCACTGGTGAGACTTTGTTTCTTCCTTGCATGATGCACAATGTAACTAATTGGTCTTTACTTTTGTAGATCCAGTTCTGTACCAGTTCTGATTTGTAAACACTGTCCAATACTGTTTTCAGTTTCACAAGTGCTTCCAGTAAAGACTTTAAAGGCAATCCGATGTCTTCAACCTTTATTGGAAGTGTGTTTAGCTAACTGCATAGCTGTGTACCCACATGCAGGGACGAAGAGTTCAAAGTGCACCACGTGTGCACTTTGCTGGTCATAAAAACCAAGGTAATGTCAGTCGGAGAATAAGCACTCATACAGTATGTTAAGCAGGTATTATCATGATGGAAAACAGTAACTCCTTTTCTACGTTGCATCAGCCACAGTCAGCTTCAACGTAATGACTCCTGACACTATGTTAGCTGAATGTCTCAGTGAATATGCAAATAGAAAAAGCACAGATGCCAACCATCACCCATAACACCAGGAAAAATATTAACTTATTCCAAATTCTTATTTTAAATTATACTCCACAAGGTTTTCATGAAGTAGGAAATGGCTTTGCTGAAGTAGCTGAAGTAGATTTGCTTTAGCCGGCTGACCAGAGGCGCATAGGCTACTTTATTTGACACTTCCTGTCTACAGATCTGTAACAATGTTACAGTTACCTGTTACTTTTCAGATTAAGATTTTACATTAAAAATCATATGTTAAGCTTAAAATACAACGCATTTTAACGTTTTTGATGTCTGTGAGTTGCTAGCAGTTCCACCAAAGAGTGATTACTTCTCTAAACTTCTCAGATGGTTTCATTTAAATTACTGTTTGAGGCCCAAAAAGGTAAAATCACCCAGTGTTTCATGAAGAAGGCAAAGATTAAAGTCCAAGAAAAATTATAAAATGTATGTAGTGAAAATATGTTTTTTCTTATTTCCTCTCCCATTAATCATCTCATGACATGATTTATCTTGTGAACAAACAGTAAAATGCTGCCTACGCATTGATGCATCAGTATTGGCAATCTAATAATGTAATATATAATGACATACTAGTCACAGCAGGCGTTTTTCTATAAAACAAGTACTTTTACTATCAATACTTTACATTTTCCTGATAAGGCTTCCATATTTTTAATATTATGCATGATGTTTACTTGTAAAAGTATTTTTATATTGTTTTACTTGTACCTTTACTCAAGTAAAGGACCACTGGTGAATGACAGCCAGAGAGAGAAAACCAGCCATTGATTTATAGCCAACAATGATCAGATGATCAAAACACTTTTTACTGTTGTCAACTTGTCTAACCTGTTATTTGCCTGTCTGACTGTCTCTCCCATTCAGACTTTATATATATATATAAATAAAACAGGTAGTTAAACTTAACTCCACCTTCACCAGCTACAACATCAAATTTAGTCATTTTAATCAAAGTATATATAAAGTATAACACTGAGCCATTCAGCTGCATAACAAGCACTTTTATTACATTTTGCTTTCAATACGTCTGTACTTTTACTTGTGAGACTTCGAATGAAGGACTTTTAATTGTAACAGGGCATTTTTACGTTGTAGTATTGCCACTTTCAATTAAGTAAAAGATCTCACTACTTCTTCCACCACTTCATTTCTAAATAGAGGAGTTTATTGTGTGTAAGATGGCAAAATGGCACTACTCGGTCATGTAAATGTACTTTTTTTTTCTGTCTTCAAGATGCATGATGGTGGTTACTTTTCATGTTGCATTTATGCAAGTTGCTCAATCTGACTATCTGGCTTTAATAGACTCTCTCCATCTCTATCTGTCTGTCTGACTATCTGTCCATTTGCCTTGCTGAATTTCCGTCTTTCTCTCTGAGTCTTAAACTTCCTGACTTTCTCTAACAGCCTGTCTCTTTCTCTCTATCTGTCTGACTGTTGTAACTTGATCAAGGAGGCTTGTAGAGTCTCACAGGGATTTGCTCCCTGCAGCTTCTCTCCCTCTCTCACTGTCTGTCTCTCAGCCTGTCTGTCTGTCAGGATGATAGACCATATCAAGAAGCTCTGGTAGAGTCTCACAGGGATTTGCTCCCTGCAGCTTCTCTCTCTCTCTATACAGTATATATATATATATATATATATATATATATATATATATATATATATATATATATATATATATATATATATATATATATCTCCTGGGAGGCTGATGACAAGAAGTTTAAACTCTGTCACTTCGCTCTCTGACAGCAGAGCTGGTTAAAAGCGCAGACATAATCCTGTTCCCTGTGGGGACAACTCATATTTATATATTTATTTTATTCCAACTACTCATTTCCTAAACGCTTAGATTTTGTCCGTTTAAATTTAGGAGGTTTGTAAAGGTAATGGGTGTGTTCTTAAAGTTTGGCTTGATTTTAAATGAGCCACTGGTGCAATGTAACCTACTAAATTGAAGTTAAAATCAGATTAGACTGAGATTAGAAAATTAGACATCTAATCACGTCTCCTCTTTGACCAATTAATTTACGAACTCGAGTAAAACTAGAACTTAATCAATAGTTAAGTATAGCATTTTAATACACAGTTTATTAGACTACATTCATAGTGAAGAGATATATCGTAAATCAATATATGCATTGTAGGAGGATGTGATACTATTCATATTGTAGTCATGTAATAGAAGACAGAAATACATTACAATTGGACTAGTAGCCTGAAACCTGAATTTTAACCTGAATTCAAAAGCCTAACCAGGGATGCGGGCTGCAAATTAGCTTCAGCTAGACCTATAGCCTACGCAATACATTACATTTCTTTGTCCTACATATAACACTGTTTATTTGTATTGTCCCTGTTACATAAACAAACAAATAAATTAACAAAAACCAACAACAACAGATCTGCAAGCCCGTATACGAGGGATTATAGGTGCAACTTATATTACTTACATTTGGGTTAACATACGTATAGTTAACTGTATTTACATTGATGTTAATGTGGCATTGATGTTGAATAATGTGCATTGTTCTGGCAGAATAAATATGTGACACAAAAAAGAAAAAAAAATAACATTATAGGATTTTTTTTTACAGTACATGTGATGTACTATTACAAACACTGGAGCTGTCCAAATGCTGGCTCCATTCAGTGAAACACGTCCACATTTGAATCATTTTCATGTTAAATATTTAAGTTGCTGTTCAGCCACTTAAAAATAATTATTTTACAAGCAAAATTCAGGAAAATGAACCATGCAAAGAGTTTGTTGTTCATCTCAGTAAACTTTAGCTACAGGAAAGAAATAAAGATTACTCACGCCAGGGTGCTTCTTAGCATGCTCTACTGCTGTTCGAAATATCATTGCTCCAGTTTAGAAATTTAGGAACAATGCATGAAATAAAATTATTCAGACTGAATGTTTCAGGCCCTTGTCATCAACAACAAGCTTTGTACAGTCGTGCACCGACAGGATTTAGACCTGTTGCTCCCTGCATGTGGAGGGAGGAGGGAAGGAGGAGGAGAAAGAGGTCGTTTACATCCGATTACAGCAACATTTGCTCCCTTGTTGGGGTGATTACACTGTGCTGGACACAGTGCAACAGTTTATAATCAAACTACAAGGTTTCATCTATGAGAGTGTTCTTTAAATATCCAGGCCAGAGACATTTGATGCTCATATCAGGGTGTTCAATCAGAAGAAGTTGTATGAAGTCCTGCAGAGAGCACAGAGGCGTTTTCTCCCTCATTTTCTTCACTGCAGTTTGAAGACTCTTCGGTCCTTTGGGAGCCGACTGGAGGAAATGGAAAAGCATACAAACACTGTGTCCTTTTAAAGGCCATGGGGGAATATCTTTGTCTACGGACCTCTTCAGTTGCCCAAATCATATCAGTAAAGATGTACACAGTATACAGCCCAAAAAAACACAGTTCAATTGAAAGCTGCTACAACAAAGACCTCCACCCGGGAATGGGGCTCCTTGAGGTTGAAATGGTGCTCCAGTTGAAGACTGGTCAGTTATTTTTGTTTGAGCCTATTTTATTTCTCAATAATGAAGTTAACCAAATGTTCAGTAAACTACTGGTAAGAAAAAAATAATACAAAAGATAATGAATGATACCAAAGGAAAATGTGCACAGACTTAAACAGAAGTCTGTTGTTGTTTCATGATGCATTCATGTTGCATCTGCTTCAAAAACACTCTGGGAGACTTTCGCTTTTTCTTCTAGTTAATGACCGATTATCTTGGCAACCAAAGTCAGGGACACTCCAAAACATAATTATGTATTACAATCACAATGTTTGTACCTTTTGAGGACTTTCAAAAGGCCAATCAGCACAATGAATGACCTAGATGCACACAGAGAGTTGGGAAACATGGCAACTCAGCTTGTTGATCACTAATTGCAAAAGAAGACTTAATTGTAAGCAGCTTTGAAAATGTTGGGTAAATTAAAGGAAAAAATGTCCCAGCAAGGGCTTCAAACGTGGTTCAACCTGGAAAAGATTCACTCTGGATGATTAGTAGCTCTAAACCCAGCAAAGCCATCTTCATCTGAGAGGGTCAAATCTGAAAACCAAAGAAACATGTAACATGAAGACATAATAAAGATGTCACCTTCACATTAATACTTGTAAAACTATTAGCTCATTTGAGTTAATGGGGGCTCACAGGATGTTTTTCTCTTCTTTTTTTTAACAGCTGGAATGTTTATCATGTTGCACAATCTCTCTCAACCCCAAAAAGGGATAATATAAACCAAAAATAACACTTTCAAACAACAGAGGTCAGTGCAACAGTGATTTTTTGCTACAAAAGATACTGACAATACAAAGCACACAGATGTACACTTGGCTGGACTCAGCCATGAAATTTGCGTAAAATAGCATGGAAAGCATCAACCTTTAGTTCAAATGAAAACAATGATGATTTGCAAAACTGGAGCTAGGAGGTTTTTCATAACAGCAGAGACTCATTATAATGACTTCATCAGCCCTCAGACGAGGTGTCTGCAGACGGTAATAAACCCCAGAGTGAGACAGGCTCATATCAACCTGTCAAAGCTGTGTGTGTGTGTGTGTGTGTGTGTCGATGTGTAGTAATGGTTGTCAGATCTTTTGCAAATGAGCTCCTGGAACTGTCTTGTAAGTCCCAAATAAGCCTCCACCATGTCTGACCAAGACTCAAACACTCACTTACATGGAGAGGCACTGTGTGTGTGTGTGTGTGTGTGTGTGTGTGTGTGTGTGTGTGTGTGTGTGTGTGTGTGTGTGTGTGTGTGTGTGCATGTACAGCTATCTTTGTGAGAACCACAAAGAAAGGACATTTTTGGAAATTTGAGGACATTTTGGCCGGTCCTCACTTTTGGACAGACGTGCAGTTTGAGGGTTCAGACATGGTTTTAAGGTTCAGGTTAGAATTAGGTTTAGTTTAGGATTAGGGTAAGGGTTGAGGTTAGACATTTAGTTGTGATGGTTAGGGTTAGGGTAAGGGGCTAGGGATAGAAAGAGAAAGAGAAAGAGATACTTCATCCAAAATCTACCTTTTCAGTATGAAACACCTACTGCAGGCTTGAATGGTGCCTCTGAAAAGTTTGCAGCTGGATTCAAGTCACTTACAATTTTCAATGGTGACAAGTATTTCACAGTGGTAGAAAAGTATTAAAGAATCCACAGAAACATCTTAAACTGCTCCTGCAACACAGTCAACTTTTCCTCCACTAAGTTCTTATGTTCAAAATAAATCCTTTTTCAAAGATATTAATAAATGCACTGCATCGGTATCCTTCCTGAAACCTCTGCTGCAGTACAACACATATGGGTGGATTTGGAACTGGATTATGCTGCAGAAATGGTATAACATGTTTCTTTGGATATTTTGGTACTTTTTTCCACTGCGTGAACCGCTCACTATTGGAATCCTTTGTCAGTGATGTCAAGCAATTTATAGCCACTTTTCAAGACTACACATTTTGAGCGGAATATCCCTTCAACAGGAAAGTGTAACAATAAATATAAACAATACATGAAACAGTACCAAATAAATAATGATTGGCCATTAATGCTACATAGACAGCAGCTTCTCACACATTGGCCATGTTCTCTGTCCAGGCAGGAAATATCTGTTAGGGTCATTCAGCTTATAATGTTGATGCTTTTCCTGCTGGCCTGTGAGCCTCTCTCACCTCTGTTTCCTCTGGTTGGGTGGCAGCCAACATGTCTGTTGGAGAAAACTGAAGACGTGAGAAAACTGAGATGTTCAACAGTTTATTGAAACTCCAGCATGGTAGTCAAGAAAGTCAAACTCTGAAGGGACTATAGGGTTGATGTATGATAATAAAACTGGTTGTACTTCATATGATCAGCACACAAATCAATAATAATTATGATATGGGCACTTAAGAAATCTTACAGCTGTTATTATTTGTTATATGTTTCCAAAGCAAATCACAGGTTTTTAGGTTGATATCTAATCTTCCAGGCAGTTCACAACCTCAAGTCCAAAAGATATAAAAATCAGCTTATGGACACATGAAAAGGTCATGCTTGAGGTCATAATGCCGTCTCTTCACACGTTGCCTTCAAGCTCTCGTGAGAAGCATTGGACATTGGACAGTTGCCAAGCAGCATTGAATTTATGGGTTGTGTTCAGAAATCAATCCCACAAGACAAACAGTAATCAAACATGGACGTGTTCAAGAGCATCATGTGAATTTGGTCGTTTCTTGGATCTAAAAAAGAAACAACCAACAACTAAAAAAATGACAAGATGTTAGAAGTCACGGCTCCTCACATGAACACATCAACCCAAAATAGTTTTCAAAACAAGATGTGGCTGTCAGTGGTGCAAAGTAATTATTTACATTTAAGTATTGTAATTAGGTGCAATTTTTAATGCAGTATTTTCATTTTATGCTTCTTTACAGTGAAACACTGTACTTTTTACTCCACTACATTTATTTGATAGTTATATTGTTTATTTTTTTAGGTAAAGATTTTACATACAAAACCTATAATCAGTATCTAAAATATGATACATTCTTAGATTAAACTACCCAAAAGTGTTATAAAACAGCTTAAATTAGCTCCACCTCAACCAGCTACAGCATTAAAGTACTGCTGACATGTTAATAAGTTTTTATTTTTGATACATTAATAATATTCAGTAACATTTTCGAATACAGGACTTTCACTTGTAATAGAGTATCTTTATAGTGTGATATTGCTACTTTTTTTGCTAATTTTACTTTTATTCCATTACTGGTGGCTTTAAGCAGCATTACCACACAGCAATAGCACAAAAAAAGAAAAAAAGAAATAGAAAAGTAACAAAATACCCCCAAACGCTTTGTTTGAAATTTCTCACACATTTATAAGCGATGAGCTCTACTGGGAAGGCATCATGCGTAGTAGGTTTAAGCTATAACCCCATTTCCACGCCCCACTGTGCAGGTCCCCCCACCAACTGGGAGTCACTAGAAACAAGGACACGACAGGCCCTCACAGGCTTCCCACCCTCGAACACAAGGTTTTGCCCCTGTACGGAGTGAAGGGAGTCAGGAGAGAAATAGCGGGCTTGTCTGCAAAAAGGTTCTATTGGATTTCAACTTGTCTTCACCTTATGTAACTATGCCAACAGGACATGCTGCCAACAGGCTATTTTAAACTCTGTAACTGTCAAGACTTCTCTGTGGAGGAAAAAAAAAAAAAAAAAGAAGTGGATCAGGTTGTTGTGCCCAGAAATATTTAGAATTTGTGAAAGGCTCAAGTTTTGCACAGGAAAAATAATATAAAATAAGATTGTCCAACCATTAAAAATCCTCATTGTGCATCTGTCACACCACCTTATTTTCTCCTCCCCTCCAACACAGGAGTGTGTGACATGAGTTCAGCCCTGCTTGGTGTTCCTGCTGACCTGCAACACTGCAGCTCAAAGATAAATCCTCCTAATTGGACACTATGGCAGAAACTGGGTCCAATGCAGTGCAGGCTTGTTTAAATATACACAAGATCTGCATGGTATCCCTTGAGCTGTTCGGTAGAGAAATTATTGTGAAACCCCACCTAATGATGACGTTTATTGGTCCTAGCAGTAAATCTGACTTGTACATCGCTGACATCCGGTGACAGTGCACACAACAGAGAAAAATGGATGGTAGAGGTGAGCAAGGGGGAGGTAAAAAGCAGGTATAAACGTGGGCACCATGACCACCAATCACATCTGTTTTTTGTTGTTTGAAGGCTCAGACGAACCATAACCACATAATATTGCAAATATCAAAAATGTCAAAGACTTAGATCAGTAAGCCTTCAGAGATTATTCACCTGCTTGCTTATGGTGTATAACAAACCAAACTCCACACAATGGCATCCCCCTTAGACAAACACGATGACTATGTATCATATGGAAATGAAAAGGTAGAAAACATCCAGAATACGTTGTCTTTTTTGAGTTGCACCAGCAGTTGAAGTTTTTTTCCTAAATAAATAGCATTAAGAAAACCTTGCTGAAATGTAGTGTAACCATAGAAATAAATCCTTTTTACTTGTTTTTACACATAATTCCTTTTGAATCTCTCTTGTTAAATTTGAGCCAAACACCCTGCAGTCGCAGGCCTGATTAGCTCTGCCCTGCTGTGGAAACCAGGGTGCTGTGTGTGTGTGCGTGTTACTGCTGCTTGAGGAGAAACAGAACAAGCTCGCTGAGGGTTTGAACCTTGAGCTGTGGCACCGTTTAATAAGACATAATACTATTAGACCTAAAAGGTCTGCTGGGTTAATAATGTGGACCAACAATAGACAGAACAGTACTTCAAACACACCTGTAAGACACCTGACAAAAGCTTTAGATTAAATGAGCGAGAGAGCACTGGACTTATTATTATTACTACAGAGTACACAGTATCTACATTCAAAGGTTCCTGCTGTCACATGTTCTTGTGAACATTAGACTGATTAAACTTTGGGATTGTAGATTAGCAGGCTGAACACAAAGTACAGTTTGTTGAACTGGCATTCACAGAAAACCCCAACATCAGTTTCACCACTAACGGAAACCTACAGTGAGAATGCATCTCTTCTTAAAGCTGGCTGACACAGGAAGTTTGAAACCCTTGGCTTTAAGAAAATCTATAAGAAATTACTATTATAGAGGTCAATATAATTATATTGTATAATAGATTTGCTTATGTGAATATGCTGATAACAAAAAGCAGTAGCTCATTTGCCATTATGACAACAGAAAGACTAGATTTTGTGTTAATCTGTGCCATCTAGTGGCGTAAAACTATATTACAACACCTAATTACATATATAATTAGGCATTGTAATGCATTTAAAGGGTCAGTTCACCCAAATTTAAATTAAAAACAAAAAACATTTTCTCACTTACTTCTAGTTTTATCTATGCATGCAAATATTGTTGGTTTTATTTGTCTAGGTTTGTAGGTATTTGTCTGAACTATCTTCTTCTGAAGAAATAGTCCCTAGCTGACACTGCATGTTATTTGAATTATCCAAAGTAGCACTGAAATGATAATAATTTATATCATTGCCAGTCATTTTCCAAATCATACCATAGATTTTTAAATTAATATCTTCTAAACAGTAGACAGATGAGTCAATCGTCAGAAAATAAATGATCCACAATTTTGATATTGGACTTATCGTTTCAGTTTCAAATGTGAGTATTTGTTTCTTGCCTCCGTTTTACATCATTGTAAATTGAATATCTTTAGGGTTTGTACTGTTGGTCGGACAAAACAAGCAATTTCAGGCTGCTCTTGGAAACTGTGATGGGCATTTTTCAGACTAAATCTTATAGACTGCAGAGCTAATCGATTAAGCAAAACAAACAAATGACCGATTCATTGGTAATGAAAATAATCATTAGTTGTCATCCCTACTCCACAGTAGTGTAGACAGTGTTACTGGAAAATCATGTTGCAGTTGAATTTTTAAAAAAGTCACTTTTCCCAGCTGTGTGCGCCCACAAACAAAATTCTATTCGCCTCCATTGTATTGGTGTGGCGGAAAATATTTGGACAGATAAAACCTAAATAAAACCAAAACTATCTGCATGGATAGATAGACCTAGAGGTAAGTTAGAAAACATGTTCATTTGTGTGTGTGTGTGTGTGTAATTTGAACCAACCAACCAACCCTTTTAAAAAAAAGTTGAGAGAAAAAAGATGGGACTGAAGAAGGGAGACTTATTAAAACATAAGACTTGAGGTCTGTTCATCTGTAGCCACTAGCATCAGACAGCTACTCATTCAATCAAAAGCAAACAACTGTTTCCATCTGTGAAAATATATTTTTTAAAAACGTAAACAACAAATTCTATTTACATAGTAATACATGAAATATTCCTACTAGGCCTTTTAAGATCATTAATTTGATGGCCATTCAATATGAATGGTCTCTTGTGGTTTCGCCAAGTATAATAAAACAAAGCAAAATTATATTTCCAAAACAGTCCAGTCAAGAAGTTACAAAAGTCACAGGACACCAAAAACAGAGGGTGTGAATAGATAAAGTCTCCCTGCAGATTGGCAACAGACAGGAAGTGAATCCTCTTCAACATTACTGATTGGTGACTTTGCTGGTACATGAAGGAAAAACTGTAAATACAGCTAGTGCTAATGCACCTTATATTTCTGAGCTTATATTGTTATTTGGTGATGTGTTTCCTTACATTTTCACAAAGAAATACCTAATAGCAAATTGAGATATATTCTTTGATGTCACAGTCATGTTTGGGCCGGACCACCTATCTGAATCCTTAACGATAAACATGCATCAAGTTCACACCTGCACTTTGGGTGTTGTTGAAAGGCATGCTGGGAAACACTAAAAAACACAAACTGATGTAGAAGCAGACAAGTTGAATGAAACTGAATGAAAATGAGTGCACCAAAAGGGTAAACACTTCACTTCATTCAAACATCATTTCTGGAATTTGTTGAACATCAGAGACTCATTAAATCTGAGATCCTAGTTTAGGAGGTAACCATAGAAACATCAGCAGCAACAGTAGAACAGGAGGGAGTCAGGGCAGATGTAACCGTGGTGACGGCAGTAGAAGCTCCAGCTGAAGACAGTGTGGTAACAGAGGACTCGGTGGGGCGAGCAGGAACTGGTTTGGCGATTTTCATGGGAATGAAGACATTAGAGGCACAATGTTCGCTCAGGTACTCGCCTCCTTTCTCCTCGTAGTCCTGTCTGCTGATCCATCCCTCTGCTGCTCCTCCCCCTCCTATAGGTGGATGCTCCAAGGCCCAGTCTCTTGCCCCGTACCAGGCGTCCAGGGCCGGCCGCGACGCCATTGTCACCTGGGAAGGAGTCAGTCGGAGCTCAAATGTATTTACAAGAAGATTACCTCTTGATTATCTAAACCACCAATCTGAAAAGCATTTGGGCAGTTAAGCCAGGCTAACTGGTTTCCCTAGATTCTAGTCTTTTCTCTTACTTTACTTTTTTCATTTTACTTCAATTCTTTTTTTTAAATTTTTTTTTACAATATAATTACATTTTAATATATATATATTTTTTTTTAGATGAATTAGCAATACTGCAAGTAGAACAAGTGTTGTGGCCTCAAAAAATTCAAATCTCAAAGATCAAGTTAAGATCTAAATTAAGTTATATATAAGTTATAAAAGAAGTTGACCAATAATCTCTGAAGCATGTGAAGTGGTATGTGATTCAGAACAGCATGGTTTGGCACCTTAGGAGTGTGCAATGATAGATACGGTTTTAAAAAGGTGTACCTTGAAGTGTGACTGGAAGGGCCTCATCGCCAGCAGTTCTCTCTCCACTCTCTCCTTCATCCCAGGGTACTGCATGTTCCCTCCGGTAAGAAACACATTGCTCACAAGCGCCTCCTGCTGCTCTGGAGTGTACCTGCGTGCGGTATAGACGTAAGAAAGACAGTCACATCAGTTTCACGTGTCATTTTCTAACATAAAAACAACTTAAGTTAGTATGACAAAAAATTATGTTTGAAATGCTAAAATGTTGTATTTGTGTGGTAAAATATAATAGTCAAAGAAAGAATCTGTGAGATCCGCGTGCGTTTGCATGATTTCATGACCGTGTGGCTATGTGTTTATGCGTACCGTACTGTGTGTGCATGTGTGTGCTTGTCGTTTTTGCGTGCACCTGTTGTATTGTATCATTACCTGGCCAGGACGTACTGCAGCGTCTCCATTAGTCCCATCTGGTCCTCTCCGGTCGGCGAGGGCTGGAACAGGATCTCTGGACACCGCAGACGCTCCGTTCCCACAAACAGCTGGTGGTACTCCGCCATGTTGAACATGGGCTAGAGACAAGATCAAAGTTCATTTTCACTGACATTAATGTGTGACAAGCATTGACACTAAATGGTTCAGCTCATGAGCAAAGTTAGCTAGTTTCATTACTGTTCTGGCACCAAAAACATAACACAGGACAAAAAGTTTTCTCACACATCCTGCCACATATTAAACTAGCAGATAATTGCCTGCACAGCATTAATGAGGATCTAAATATCTGTCTGGGAAGTTCCGGTGTCTCTGTGCGGCTACCTGAACCACATTAGCAGGTTTTTCTGGCAGTGTGTCCTCAGGGAAGTCAGGATCCATCAGCGCCACTCCATCTCCCTCGTCCATCGGCTGCTCCAGCTCAGACACCTGGCAGAGAGCAACAGAACACCCTCAGGCTTCATGTCAGCTGCAGCACATTGACTGCAGCAAACAAGGACGGATCCTGTAGAGACCCGCAGCACATTCCCGGTAATGACATGTAGACCTAATTAATCATTAGTACATTTGAATGTGACCTCAGCTCAGTGGCTCCTAACTTTATAAGCTGCTGCCATTACTTTTGTTGAGAATACAGTGTAGTTTGACCACTTTGCTTCCTTGTTACGGCAACTGAAGCATTTGCATACCTAGCTTATAGCCAAGTGATATATTACATACATAGAAACTCTGGTTATATAACACTGCTATACATTCAAGTTATACATACATTTTACATATATTTTCTTTGGGTAACCTAACAGACATTATCTGTTTTTTTCACAGAATTGACAGACAACCATAGGAAACATTTTGACTTGTAAATATCCAAATGTTTTGCCAGACACAGAGCCTCAACATGTGGACACAGCACTTACAATATTACACCAAATCGAGATTCCCTAATTCTGTTTTTCTCTGATTTGGTGGAGTAACACCCACCTCCGTCTTTCCCTCCGCTCCCTCGCTGTGCAGCAGTTTCTGTCTGCCCTGCTCCACAGCCAGCTGCAGTTTGTTGATGTACGACTGCAGCTCCTCAGCTGAGTCCATGTTGAGCTCCACCAGGCTCTTATGAAACTGATCCAACAGGCCGTCCTCCAGCAGCTCCTGCACACACAAAACTCTAGGGTCACCGTGCAGCACACACCAGCTGTGTTTTGGAATCAAACCAGAGATCAAACATCAACTCACAAATGGAGTTAGAGCTTCTTTTATTTTGGATGTGTTATGGTTATTGTTGTGGAGGACACATAAAATTATTTAGAAGAACAATTAGTTAATTTCCTACTGTATATTAAATCTTAAGTCTCACGCATATAAATGTAATTTGAAAGACCTAAAGGGCTTTAGAATAAACTGTAAAAGGTCCCTTGCCTGTACAGCCATAAGTCTGTCCAGCCTCTCTTGGTCCTGCTGCAGCTTCTCCTCCCGGCGGCGAGCGTTGATCTCTTGAAGCCTTCGAAGCTGCTGAGCTCGTCTCTCCTGCCTCTCCTCCACGCTCACACAGCCGCCTGGCACCTTACCCGAGAAGGGAAGCTGCATACGGTGAACCTCTCGCTCATAAAACTCTGGGCTGCGCCACTTTTCCAGCTCTGTGGAGAACACCAACATAGAGGGAATGGAAAGGAAGTAAAGAAGAAAGGAAGAAAGGGTGTCCATGCATCTCCATATTGTCTTCTAGCTCCTTCAGTCCAGTACCACCTGCATCCCCACCAGCCACAAGGGCAGTGTATTAATGTTACTTGAGATTCATTTGGGGAACCTTTGGGGAACTATTGAAAAACTTAAATGGTTATTTGCTGCTGCAACCTGGAGTTGTAAACTTGCCCAGAGAAGCTCTAAGTGTAGAAATATATACAGTATGTATGTTTGCACTGACATACTGTACCTTCATGATAATCCACAGCAGTGTAACTGTGTTCATGCAGAAGTTCCTCCACCCGGCTGAGTGTGATGGCGGCGAGGTGACCCGGGTATTTCAGCTGGAGGAGGCGCTGCAGGTAGGACGCTGCCTGACTCCCAGCCACGTTCACACGCTTACAGTTCGCTGCATCCAACCTTGAATCAAAACGATATTAGACTCAAAATTAGACTCTACAGAACAAATTTAGCAATATGTGTGTATTATTGCAATAAAGAGGCAACCAGGAAAGAAGGACAGGCAGGTAGAGCATTTCTTAAGAGAAACATAATGTATGTAAGATGATATAAAATGAACTTTGAAAGGGCAAATACAACACCGAAGCAGTCGTCTGTGAATCCTCACCTGCCGTTGATAACCGGAAGGATGTGAGAACAGTGGTATCCTGAGGACAGAACAATGCCAGTGTGTGGTGGCTGGAGCTTCCTTTGAGTGTTATTGTGGTAGAAACTGTACAAGCCGTCCACACCATAGGACACATACGGGACGCAGTAGCACTCAAACAGCAACTCTGACATCATCTGCCGACAGTGCAGCGGGTTACAGGGCGCCTCTGTCAGCACAATGGGATGTGCAACACTGCCCTACAAAAGCATGGGGAAAGTAATACTGATTGATCATCTGGTTGTAATGAGGAGCTAGACTGACGTAGCACATTAAACAGAAATGGCAAAAATTACCTGTATGCGTTTAATTAATACATACCTCATTTTTGCTACAAAAACACTTGGGTTACATCCCAATTCCCTTATTTGATACTTCCTCTGAAACCGTTTCACAACAACACTGCAGTTTTATACAAATGACAAATTACATCGTCCTCAACTGTGATTGGTTCTTCTATTTGAGTTGTTGCATAGAAGAACTGCCGTGCCATGACCTTTGTTTGGGTTGAAAGTAATGAAGATTCCTAGTACCTGGTAAAGTTCTTGCCTGACTGAAACGAAGCTTCAGAAATTCGTTCTCAGCAAGCCATTGGGATATTGTGAAGTATCCCACTTCAACAGCTGGAATATTGTTCTTAGCAAAGAGGCATAATTGTTTTGGAATCTGTATTTGGTCCACCATACAGTCACAGTTGAAGACAATGTCCTGACCTTTGAAGAAATCAAAGGCTATGTCACAGTTCAGTATGCCAGAGACTGGTAGCTTAGTCCAGTGCAGTCTGTTGATCTGAAGCAGCATCAGGTAGAACTTAACTTCCACATCATTTACTTTGCCAAGACATCCTGATCAACTCGTGGTTGATTTGGGCGATGTTCTCACATCAGTGGAGCCCAACACAGCAACAGGCAGAACATACTGTCTAAGTCTAAATGAGATGAGCCTAAGCAAAGCACCATCAGCCCCTTGACCAGTGGCTTCCAAATAAAAAGTAAAGATCTTCACACCTTCACATGACTTTGCAATACACATTTTTGCTGACTTGGGCTTCCTCATTATGTCATTTCATTTTAATTTTCTGTTTTTCAGTCATGTGATGAAGGTGGTTAATCAAACCTCATTCAAACACTCATACTCATATAGGTCAACATATAGGGGGAAAACGTTTAAATTGAAAGGGGTGAGGTCATTTTGGGGGGAATGCCCCAACAATTAATGAAGAAAATAATCAGCACAGCAGTTTCATAAATGATGAAAATAATTATTTGCAGCCCTACTGTCTACTTGTACATGTATCTTAGTATTTCTGTATAGTTTTTTAGATTTGACTCTGGCTTTGGACTTTTGCCTTTTACTGTGATGTGTATGGAGACTTTTTAGTTGATAACTTGGAATAAAATCTGATTTAACTGGGGATGAATGAAATCAATAGTATGTCAAATGGCTTTACAACTAATATAAACGTGTCCTTTTCTTTTCGAAAAGGCACTGACAGAAAAAGAAAATAAATTACATAATAAAATATCTGAATTTAAATTTAACCGAAGACCACGTTTTTAGCGTCTTCTCTTGAAATGAGGGATTTGCTGGGCGACGCAAACACCTGCGGACACATCAGTGACATCAGTCACCGCCCACCAGCACTGACCTCTGAGGTGATGCCCATGTGTGTGAACACGTAGTCGAAGATGAGCTCCTGGATCTCGAAGTTCACCACCACGTTTCGGTCGAACTGGCTCTTCAGCAGCCACCGCAGCGGCTCCAGGTTGGGGATGTCGTTACCGATCTGGGTCTCGCTGCGGGCGGCCCCTCGGCTCCGCGCCGCCACCGACCTGAAGAGAAGCCGCGGAGAGTCAAATTCCGCCGCTGGAGCCGCCCAGCCGGCTCGGGTTTGGAAGGAGCCGTTATCTATCACTATCGGGGCCGCTGTGGGGGTCAGGCACCGGGCGGGGAGCTCAAAAATCGGGTCGGGAGAGGATTTACAGTCCTGAAACGAGAAAATTTGATAGACCGGTTCCCCTTTAGACGCCATTTTGGGATGCGTCACTGTAAAGAACGGCCGAGTGGAGGCTTGGTGTCGCCGACTTGTGGTTCCCAGATGTTTTTAATAAACTATTTCAACATACAGACATGGAATCCGAGTGAGTCTGTATAGACCAATATGCAGAAAAATATCCGAGTAGCACGTAAAATCTATATAATATAAACGAGTGAAATTAAATGTTGTGGCTTTACTGTTTCATAAATCCAAGTGTGTCCCCACATTTTTAGGACTCAGTTTTTCATTTTCAGCTAATCATTCCTGCACTGCAACTAAAGTTTGTACTGCATTGTGTAGGTTATGTAGCCTATACCGTATGTATCCGCATTTAAAACAAATGTGTATTTTGAAAACTAAGTCTACCTTTTACCACCAGAGGTCGTACTACACTCTATGTAAACACAAGTCCCTGTGAGATGATACACTGATTTATCCTTGGTGGATTATTAGGAAGGCAAACTCTCGGATAGGGCCTGATTATTATTTAAGTCACACTGTATAAAGGTATCTTAAATATGTATCTCCTATTCATATTATTTGAATACATTTACACTGCTATGTAGAAAATTGCAATTGCCATTTACACAAGATAGAAATTTTACTACCTCTAAAATCTTGCTGACTCTGTTCAAACCCAAAGAACTTGATCTTAAATTATGTTGTAGAGCCCAGTTTCCATTTAATGGAAAGATGCAGCTGTAAAAATAGCCAGAAATTTATCTACGGACCCATCTCCGATTTGTAGGCTATGCAAACTGAAAGAGATGTTTCAAGTCTCCCTGCCATTTTCTTGTCATCACCTCAAATTTGAATATATATGCTAGAAATGGATGAGTCCATTTTGAAGCTACAGTTAAACCATGTGAACAGACATTTTCCCTCAGGCCGTGAGATCCCTGATTTCTTTCTGTCTGCCATCCTGTTACTTTCAGCTGACCGAGTGAAGCCTCAGCTGGTGATGTGGGACACCTGCACGTGTAAGCTACTGTACATCCCATTCGGCTTCAATTCAGACCATCCAGTCAATTCACATGTTCATGTTGGGGATCTCACACTCAGATTTTGATTATCCTGAATTGCATGATCCCCTTCAATGCTGCAAGATTAATCTGCAGATCCATCTTTACAAAAGCAGTGTTCCACCCCACAGAACTTTTAAATTCTAATCAAAATCCCATAGATACCAAATATGACAGGCATTTTGTGTATAAAGTAATGCACGTTATTATTGTTATTATATAATTATCACAGTACTAATGTGTAATAATACATTGAGGCTCTCTTAGCCAGAACAATATGACATTTAACAGTGGGAAAGGTGTGTTTTCTGGAATGAGTGGGTTTATTTCCTGGATAGCACAGATATTCGGGAGCAGAGGATGAAAAGGATGAAGGAAGGAAAGTGTGTGTGTGTGTGTGTGTGTGTGTGTGTGTGGGAGGGGTGTTACTGTATGAAGCTTGATGGTGTGTCACTGACGCACGAGCACAGTTCACTGCTCAGGCACAAAGCTCTAAGTGACTGCCGTCCCCCTCCTCCTGATGCTAATAAGCAGATCTGGGTCAGCTCACCCTCTCAAACACACACACACACACACACACACACACACACACACACATGGTTACATACCCACTGGTAAGACACACACACAATCACATCCACACTATCCACACATCCCCACCCACACACACATGCACATAATGTCACAAACTCATACAAATACACCCCCATCTAGTTTCTCTCCTCTCAAACACACACAAACACACACACACTGGCGTCCATTCCTTCCAGGAGGCAAGACGTGACATTGTGTCGCTGTCCGTGCACGATGCTCGCAGCTCTCTGCTTGTTGTGCTTGTCATCCAGGCAGCGGTGATGAGGCACAGGGGAACTAATAGGCTACAAGCACTCTGGGACTGCCACGCGTGATGCCAAGCAGCCTCCATTTTGTGGAGGAATGAACAGACTGTTATTTCCCACTGACAGGGAGGGGAAGGGGGGGGAAACACAATGTTAGATAGGGTCAATCATGTTCAGTGTTTATGAATAATACAATGCTTTTATAGTGCCTTTCATTAATTTTAGTTTTAATTAGCCCATTAATTGTCCTTTTATTTATTTATTTTAATTTTATTTTTGGGTGGTTCCCACTGACCGTGGAGTGATTTAGTGGAGAAGTGATCGCAAAATTAATTGTTAAATACAGGAAAATGCTGCATATTTAGGATTTATGAATAATGATGCACTAATTAGATCATTTCTTTATTCTTTTTTGTTGTTGTTGTTTTGTTAAAAATAATTCATCTTTATATATGCTCTGTTTTTACTACAACAGTGTCTTTTACACATTTCTAATGCGTGGGTACACTGGCAGTAATGGTACAGTCATTTTCCTCACAGTTAAGCATTGACTCCAGGGATTAGAACCAACAACTCGTCAACCTTCTTTTGTAAACATCAGGGTACATACTGAAATCAGAAGACATATATAATGTCACAATAGGATTATCAATTTAAATTCAAATTTAATTTATTGGAATGACCATAATAAAGTACAGCATTGAGCAAACCAGTCTCTTTTTGTTCACCTGTTGATATCAGTAATTATATGTAACAAATGAATCTGTGAATGTGGGCGTGACTGGCTAAAAACAGGCAATAAAAAAGAAAAGAAAGCTCTGTGTGTGTGGTGTGTGTGTGTGTGTGTGTGTGTGGGGGGGGGGGGGGGGTGTAAAGGAATGACGGATGGAGGAAGAGAGTCCAGTTTATGTAACGACCCTGACTCTGAGCACTTCTGATATATCAGAGCCACACTGCAGACAAAACCCCCTGCAACCTCCATGACTCTCTTCCTCGCCCTGTCACGCCTGCACACACACTGTACACATACATACCGATACACTCTATCTCTTTCTCTCTCTCTCCCTCACAAACACACACACAGTCTGTCACTACTGCTCTCTTCAGTCTCTGGCCCTGTAAGCCCAGCAGATCTTTTTGGGCCATAGAGTGATTAATGTGTTTGTGCACCTGTCACCATTCATGCATTCATGCATGTGTGTGAGTATGTGCGTGCATGCATGTGACTGTGTGTGGGAAGGGTATTTCTAAAAATACAAATATTCAAATTTATTTGTGTGTGTGTATTTCTTGTTAACAATATCTCTGTCTTGTTTAGTGGATAAGATGAATATGTCTGTACAGTATCAATAAATTCATCCGCTCTCTTTAGAAAGCCAGCATCTGAAATGTTAGTTCTAGCCAGGTTGGGGTGGAGCTACGCTAGGAATCGACCACTTCACTAAACCCCGCCCCCGAACTGCAACTGACCAATCATAGCAACTGTAACTAGGCATAGCAGGCCTGTCCAGCTTTGGATTTCCAGTGTGCATGGGGCTCTAATAAAAAAGATACTTGGCATTTAAAGAGCTCATAGGGTGGTGTCATTTTTAAGCCTTTACAAAACCAACAACATGAGCAAAAGTGTAAGGAATGTCTGTGTCTCTGTCTGTTGTAACGTAACCTGCAAACCTGCAAATGTTAGCATGCCTGGCTAACTAGATTACAGTGGTAACCTAGCGTTACTATTAAAGTATATCATTAGCTACCATAACTACGTTATTTTTTGAGGTTACAGGTTGCGTTAGAAAAAGCACTATTCAGGACTGGAAAATACACCCTGTGGGAGCAAAGATGCTAGTATATCAGAGTTTAGAGTCATGAGAGCGGCTGTCTCCTATTTTGTTTGGGAAAGTTTACGTGCAACTAGCCAAACTTGTGTTAGACAGCATTATGTTTGGCAAACTCATTGGTTATTGCTCATCCTCAAATCATTTCTCATGGAAAAAGTGTAGGCCTACTGTTAGAAAATATAAACATTAAAGCATAGCCTACCTCTAACCACTATGTTTCTTGTCCAAGTAGCCTATGTTTTCTACAAGCGTCTAAACCGTCCAGTTACCAGTTTCATTTTTATTTGATAATATCTGCTAATACAAGGGCTAACTAGCTCTACACTGCAATGCAGGAACAATGCTGCTCTTTAATTCCCATATCTTTTACATGGCTCAGTTGGTGAGGATATGGATATATTTTGGCCCGGGACATGCCATCATGGGCATATTAAAGACCCTTTAAGGTTCTTGTTGTATAACAAATCAGCAACCATTAAAAAGAAGAAGTAGGAGAAGGAGTTCTCAGCCAACTCAAGTTTTAGCATTAGCATTAAAGGTGGGGTAGGCAGTATTGTTATGGCGTCACTGGCCAACAAATCCATAATAACCATTCAGCATATTGTAGTTGAAGTGGTCTGAGAGCAGACCTCTACTCCACCACCTCCTCTTGGCTCTGTTTTCAGGCTTCAGAAAGTCTAGCCAGTGACGGGAGACTTTGGCCAATCACAGGTTATTTCAGAGAGACGGTGCGCTCGTATTGGCTGTTCTCCAAATGCAGACGTGCGTACACGTTCCTTCAAACGGTGAAAGCCTGATTTAATGGTGGAAAATCCTGCAACTTGCGATACATTTCCAACACCTCCTTTGCCTGCAGCAACATGTCCTTCCACGCTGAGCTTCAGGGTCATAAGCTCAAGTTGTGGGTTTGGTGTGAGGGGCTTAGCGGAGTGATACGAGGCAGTAGAGAGAGAGGCGGAAGGTTTTGCTTAGGTTGCACAGATTTTGTCTACCCCAGCTTTAACTTACGCTAGCTACCTACAGCTCACAAACTCACATTCAGCCAAAATCCACAGTCATTAGGTGGAAACAGAGAAGCCTGCTTTTGTTTACTTCTGTGTAAAATATTATGTAAGATCCTGTTCTTTCAAAAAATGTGTAAGACTTTTAACAGGTAAATCTGTTAGCCTACTGTTATCACTGTAAACTGCAGAGATGCGCTGTCAGAGAATGGAATGCTTAACAGGCATAGCAACAGTAACTAAGGAGGGCGGAGAACAAAAAAGTAGTCCATGGCATGAACACTAGTTTCAGCTGGTAAACCCCTTAATTAGAAGCAAAATCCAATTTTCCTCAATTACTTTCTTCAGTCTCTTAGTTTTCCACTTAAACAGATGTAATCACCTTTTTGTTTTTTTCTTTATTTTTACAAAATAGTTTTTCACCACTCCTCCTACAAATCGTATCTAATCTTCACCACACCTGGTACAAATTTGGAACATGTTTGGATGAGACAAAAAAAGTTCATAATTTGTTAATTTATATTTACCACTTTGGTTTCCAAATGCCTTTAAGTGTGGCCTAGTAAGACTTTTTCACATCTTATTATTTACCCCAATGCTTTTCCTGCGGTGAACAAAAGCATTATTCTGAAGGAAGGCATTTTGAAACCAAATTCAGCTGACATGTTCACCTATGAACTGCAGGAGATCCTGCAAAACAGTGTTCTATTTAACCTATAGGTGGCGCACAGCAACATGATAAATTTAAATGACCATAAATCAGTGGTCCGGTGTCTGACTCACTTGTAATTTTCTACAATTCATTTTTGTACAAGGATCTAATATTCCCAGGATTTAGGTATTCTCCAAACATCATGGTCACCATCACCCCAAAAAGAAATTTTAAAAAACATTCTCGCCACTGTACAGCGTTGGTAGGTAAGTGCTACGTGACTGTTTGGTACTTTGTATTTTGCCTTTTCTTTTGTCAGTCACTAGACAAAAGGTTTAGGATTGGCATAAATGTTTTTAATTCTCTTTCCATCCAGGCAGCCAAGGCTTTTAGACACAAAACAAATAACCTGTGCTGAGAAAATATATTTTCTCTAAAATCTTAACATACACACACATGCACACACCCTGTCCAATTACTGTGGCCATGGCAACTATCAGAGATTATTGCTTCCAGTCAGCACTGCACGGCTGTTAGACGGGGCTATAAGCCTCCATATCTCAGGCCTACACACACACACACGCACGCACGCACACACACACACACACACACACACACAGTGAACCGGGCGTGCTTGCAAGTATACCCTCTCTGAGTGTCTCTGTCTTGCCGTGTCTCACTCATACACACACATAGAGCCTGAATTAATCCTTCTCTTTGTAGCCTTAGAAGCTAAATTGGTCGCCCCAGCAACCAATCTTAAAGTCCTTTCAAAGAAAAAAGCAGACTGAAAATCCATTTTGTCACGAGGAAGTAGCTAAAAAACACATCTCTCGTGTTGGAGAGAATTTATTGCGGCCCTTAGTTTTTCAATATTGAGTTTATTATATTTCAGATTTGCAAAATCTTATATTTCTCAAGCTTTTTTTTTTTACATGTATTTCTTTCACATTTCTCCATAGACGTAGGTCTAGAAGCAGTTTCATTTTTGCAGATTTAGGGTGAGGCAGCATGTATTTTGCGTGCTTGCGTTTTGGTGCGCGCGCGTGCGTGTGACATTTGCAGCCGATCCTCGGTCCCAGCGTTAGCCCGGGGATTGTGCAAGTGATGGGGGAGGGAGAGATGCCTCAAGGACTTTCCCGTATTTCCTCACTGCCCTACACATACACACACACATACACACACACACACGCACATACCCCCAGACATGGATGACACACACTCACTAACAAACACTATGTTGGCCTGAACACAAATAGCAGCTGGCAAAGCAGCCCAAGCCAAGCATGAAAATATGCGGAACTTTCTCCGTCCTCTGGCTGGTTTCTAAATTTAGACCTCTCGTCCATGTTACGTTTTTTGTCTTAAAATGCTGCTCGTAAAATATTGTCTTGCATCTCTTACTACTTTTTCTGTCCGCACCGTGGCAATTTTAATCAACCTTGAAACCTTGCTTTACATATATAGCCCACTTAATTCAAATAAATGTTCAATGTTTTTAAAGCTCATAAATCGCGGCTGCGAGAGAAATGCCTTGATTTTTCAGCCTCCTTGCCACAGTGGGCTACATTTCTGCATGCAGGCTGCAAAAATGTGATGACAGTTTTGTTCAGCCGTGTCACAGCAGATTATGGAGGCAAGGACGAGGTGCTTCGTATTCCCGAGGATTAGAGCTGAGGTGGAGAAGAAATAACTCTCCCCCTGCGATTTTTTCCGCTGTGCAGATCTTTTTTTAAATACACCCCACTAAAAGACAATAATTAATATACATATTAAATTACGTGAATTGTGCGTTAAATGGGCGGACTCTTTTTTCAGTTTAATTCTGTGTGAAAGAAAAAAGCTCGAGGTGGAGTCTGATACGTTTTTTCCCTTCTGTGTTTAAGGAGCTGTCCGTGGTGCTGTCGGTGCTCTGCAGCAGGCCAGCTGCAGGATGTTCATCATATCAGCAACGAGTTGCATCCCTTCACAGCCTGCTGAACATGCTCATCTGGATTCAAGCTGTTAAATGAGCAGGAAACTTAAAATCTGTAGCCGTATGCATTCACGAGAAATTCAAACACGCAGAAATGGGTAAACAGTGCCATTATTTTAAATGTTTTAACATGAAGGTTGGGCGTATTTTTCATGGAAATACTTGAATTGTGTTTTTGATACATATCGTAGATTCTTTTTTATAGAATGAAAATGTGTAAGAAAAAAACACAAAAACAAAAGGCATTCAAATATTTTCTCTTGGCAAAAAAACACAATTTCATCATTTTTGAAAAAAATATTAGTCTGGAACATTAGGCCGTGTGTCTGTGTAGGCCTATGTACGCTGTCTCAGAGTAGGATGTGCTGCAGTCCGCGTGCTTCATTTCTCAAATTCAAGAATAATATCACATGTTAAAATACAACTGAATAGGTCAAGCGGAACAGTTACATTTTTTTCTAACGAAAAAATATGAGATAATTCTTGCACTAATAGTCTATGGTTCCTTTGTATATGGCGTTAATTGTATTTCGGTATTGTAGATACCGCAAAAACAACTGTGGCTCAATGTACTTATTTTTTAAATTCAGTACATTTTGATACGTTGATGCAGAGGCCCTTGTTATGTATTTATTTAGCATATATGCATGACTGCCTCATGCAGCATGAAAGCAGGTGAAATGTTTGATCTCTTCATTCATGCATAATGTCAGTGACAGTTCTGTAATAGGCATACTGCTGCCTTTAAATGACCTGGCCGTTTTATCCTTGTGATTACTCGGCTGGTGAAATGAAGTCATAAAGTCAACCTCTCTCTCCCTCTCTCTCTCTCTCTCTCTCTCTCTCTCTCTGTGTGTCTCTCTCTCTGTCTCTCTCTCTCTCTGTCTCTCTCTCTCTGTCTCTCTCTCTCTCTCTCTCTCTCTCTGTCTCTCTCTCTCTCTCTCTCTGTCTCTCTCCTCTCTTTGGGTGATGCAGTCAGATATTCCAGCGCTCGCGCTGTCACCAACAGGACCCCCAAATGACAAAACTGCTTGGAAAAAAAAAAGCTAAATTGTCTTTAATTTAACGACAAGTGAGGACATATTTCCGTTTTTGTCTCTATTTTGGGGTTTTTCTTCGTTGAGGCAGATGACAAGGAGTGTTTTGAGGGAGTAGCCTACTATGGATGAGCAAGCCAAGAAAAGCGGCTGAGGATTTTTAACAGTTTGGGTGAAACGGTTAGGTTGCCGTTAGAAGGCTGGTTACTTCGCGACGACATCGAAGAGGCAACAGGCATGACTTTACAGTAGCAGCTAAAAAATCAGAGAAATCAACCTGCATGCATCTGCCTCTCTGCTTTTTACTCGGTAATAGCATTTCCAGTTAAAGAACGTATTTTATTCGGATAAAGATGGCTCACCTAATTCGACACAAGCTCAGCAACAAGCTGACCAATGCGGCCCACACGGTGTCCAACAAATCTCAGGCCAAGGTCAGCGGGGTGTTCGCCCGGCTGGGCTTTCAGGCCGCGACCGACGAGGAGGGCTTGGGTTTCGCCGAGTGCGACGACTTGGATTATGACTACAGGCAAGGGATGCAAATGGATGTCCTTCAGGGAGAAGAGGAAGGGGGGCACATGGAGGGAGAGGGGGAGCTGGAGGGAGACAGCCACTACCAGAGAGACGGCACCGGCCGGAGGGCCTCGTCCCTGAAGACAGGAGGCTCGCTGGATGAGGATAAGCCAAAAATCACGACATGGGAAGCTGGCTGGAACGTCACCAATGCCATTCAGGTAGGCTTCACTGTGATTACTCTCATCTTGTATGTTTGAATGCAAAAATACCATGTGCTGCATGGATCAGGCCTGCAAGTAGACAAAAAGTCACCTTGAAGATTTTCATAGCCTATTTTAAGATTTAAGATTTATGCAAGGAGACAGAGAGTCCTGCGGGGATGCGCATCATTTCGCACAATCCAAGATTAGGATAGGCAAAAATTATATTGAACTTTCAAATGTATTAAAAACTGCAAAGTGTTATCATAATTCAATGCAGGCTTCAATTTAACGTTTAATTCGTGGTTTGAGAGTGAATTCATTAGAGCCAGTGGGTCTTAGAATTTATTTATTCAAATCTTTTTATCAGTCGAGCTGCAGGCAGGGCCTGTTCGACTTTGATAGCCCTGAGGCTGAATGGCACCCACGTGCTTATCAGCGTCTCCATCAAATTGAAGTTGAAATCAAATGAATTTAAAAATTCGTTTTAAAATTGTCTTTTTAATGCCTTCATTCGATTCAGCCTATAACCTACGCAGACAAAATGCCTGTTTTTCAAGGGCGAAGCGAATGAGAAAATAATTGTGATGCAGACGAATGAGCTGTGATAAATCCCACATTTCTGCGTTGCATTGTTATCTTAATGCACAAAAAATATATATATTTTTTATATTTTGTTACTGTTATTATGTAAGATGTGAGCCGTGTGAGCCAGTCATTGCAGGCCTGCGCTGGCTCGGCCTGTCACTGCGATGTGGGCCTCGTCCATTACCAATCAACTGCGCTTCTCTGTCCGCAGGGCATGTTCGTCCTCGGCCTGCCGTACGCCATCCTCCACGGCGGCTACCTCGGTCTCTTCCTCATTATCTTCGCGGCTGTGGTGTGCTGCTACACCGGCAAAATCCTCATCGCGTGTCTGTACGAGGAGAACGAGGACGGCATAAAAGTGCGCGTGAGGGACTCCTACGTGGATATCGCCAATGCCTGCTGCGCGCCCCGCTTCCCAGCGCTGGGCGGACACGTCGTGAACGTGGCTCAGATTATCGAGCTGGTCATGACCTGTATTCTTTACGTTGTGGTCAGCGGCAACCTGATGTACAACAGTTTCCCGGGGTTTCCCGTCTCCCAGAAAGCTTGGTCTGTGGTGGCCACGGTCGCGCTCCTGCCCTGCGCGTTCCTGAAGAACCTCAAGGCCGTGTCCAAGTTCAGCTTGCTCTGCACTCTAGCGCACTTCATCATCAACGTCCTGGTGGTCGCCTACTGCCTCTCCAGGGCGCGCGAGTGGGCCTGGGAGAAGGTCAAGTTTTATATCGATGTAAAGAAATTCCCCATTTCAATCGGCATCATCGTGTTCAGCTACACCTCCCAGATCTTCCTCCCCTCCCTGGAGGGAAACATGCAGAAGCCCAGCGAGTTCCACTGCATGATGGAGTGGTCTCACATCACAGCCTGTGTCCTCAAGGGCCTCTTCGCCCTGGTGGCCTACTTGACTTGGGCAGACACCACCAAAGAGGTCATCACGGATAACCTGCCTTCCACCATCCGAGCTGTGGTAAACATCTTCCTCGTCGCCAAGGCGCTGTTATCTTACCCGCTGCCGTTCTTTGCTGCAGTTGAGGTACTGGAGAAATCCTTGTTCCAGGATGGCGGGAGAGCCCTCTTCCCTGACTGCTATGGCCCTGGTGGGCAGCTGAAATCGTGGGGTCTGGGCCTTCGAATTGGCCTGGTAGTCTTCACCTTGCTTATGGCCGTCTTTGTCCCCCATTTCGCCCTCCTTATGGGTTTAACTGGGAGCCTCACAGGCGCTGGCCTATGCTTCCTCTTGCCAAGCCTCTTCCACCTGAAGCTCCAGTGGCGGAATCTCCTGTGGCACCACGTCTTCTTCGACGTTGCCATTTTTGTTATTGGAGGCATATGCGCCATATCTGGCTTCATTCACTCGATTGAAGGGCTCATAGAGGCGTTCAAGTACAATATCCAGGACTGAGAGCTTCAGTGATGACCTTTATTGAATGATGATGTCCTAAAATGCCACACTCCGGCAGGTTGTCATGACGCAGACCTTATCGAAACATCCCGTTGACTTGACATAGAAGCTCATGAGGAGGATTATTTGTGTGAAATGTATATCTTTTTATTTTGCCTTCGTGATAATGTGCAATAATAAACTCTACAATCATAGTGTAAAGTAGTCTACTCATTCCAGAAAACATGTTTTATTAACTGGACAGAGGAACACAACCTCCGCATGAAAGGGGGTGATTAAATATGCGGGCATTAACAAGCCTGTCCAGGTCTTCATGCAAATGTCTCAAAGATCCAGTGAAAATGTCCGCCATGGGTCTAACTGTGAGTGTCTAGGCCTACATGTTTTTATCTGGGGAATGAAATTATGTGAAAAACAATGGAGTGAATATGTTATTATTGGGCTGCTAGATATATCATTAACCCCACTTCAGAGAAAATATAACACCAGGGTACCCATCAGATCAGATGGTGCTCTTTGGATTATAATAAACCATTAATAACTTATGTGTAGTTGTTTAAACAGAATTCTTCTTTTCAGTTTGTTTCCGTTTTGTGTTTTCTTTCCCCATCTTATGCCTATAGTAGTCCTCGGTGGCTCGTTTGTTTTCTTGGTGTTTCAAGTGTCATTCTGGATGAAGTGAATTCAAAGTGCAAGAAAGTGGGTCCTAATTGTGTTATATGAAAAAATGTCTGTCTGATAATATTCTCTTCCTATTGAACTTGTTAATTGTGATTTAATGGAACTAATCATGGTGTGTGAGACAAAGAGTATTTGTTGAATTAAGAGATAAATAAATCAAATATTTTATGGCTGGTGATTTTAATGTTTCCTTGAAATGTAGCCAGCGATGGCTGAGAAGACTTGCTGGTTTGACTTTCTCTTTTTTTATTTCTGGGCTATGTTTAACTTCCTCTTTAAAAGCTTGATTAAGCTTCCCCTTTCTTAAAACATCAATGTAAGCATTCAAAGACAAGACTGTGGAGTGGCATTTGTAATGTCACGTGTCAAATGGCATGCAGCTACATTTGTCAATTTAAATAAGGTGCAGAGGCCTCCAAAACCGGTTGTATCAGATTCTGTGAAAACCTGGCACGTTGACGTCTTTGTAGACAGCTTGGCACCTCCTCCTTCTGAGAAGAAAAAAAAAGCAAAAAAAAAACACACAAAAAAAAACAGGGTGTGTTTTGAGCCTAGATCTCACACCACTGTCTATTAGAAATATTAAAGCCAACTGTTGTATAAGATGTTACAGAATGTACTGCAGAATATAAAAGTCAACAGAACAGGAGGAAATTTTCACTTCCTTTTACACGTTATTTGACCATGACATGCCTTTATTCTAAGAATGAGGATCTGATATGATGGACTTCAATCTACCTTCAGTAACACTGTTCATGGCTGTTGTACTTTATTCTTACAAATGTGTTTGAAATATTTCTTTCAACACTTTAACTCCTATAACATGGATTTTGTTTAGATTGTAGTGGGTTGTTTTTCACCAATTGTTTGGTTAAAACCGACGGAGCAGAATCAAAAAATTGTTTCCTCTTCCTCATACACGCACACACACACACACACACACACACACACACACACACACACAAACAAACCAGTGCCGTGGTTTGTCCCACGCTATTGTCAGATGTTAGTCAGTTTCACTTCTCAGTGATACAGGAAGTAAAAGCTGCAACAAATAAATCAGCGGACGAGAAACAGTGAAGACGTTTGTTCAGATGTACAACATACATGAGGAGCTGACTTTCTACTTCACAAATACACTTCATCCTGCCATAATTCAGGTATGCTACATGATATCACTAACCCGGTTTATTGTGAATAGCATGTTTGATTTTAGAATTTAGGTTTCATACTAAAATGCAAATGTCTCAGTAGTTCTTTGACTGTGCAGAGTACAGGTATACAGTAGCTGATACAGTAAAGCTGTTGGTTACACCACAGGGGACTCAGCGGAAATGCTTCCATCCATTATAGTAGTGCTCGTGCTCATCCCTTTGACCTGTGGAGAAAATCCTGCAATACAAGTCATTCTGACCAACAAAGGTCTTCAGTACGGTAAGGCAATGTGAGATGGTGTTGTTCACTCAGTTAAGTTTATTTAAACACAAAATAATTGATTGCTTTGTAGCTACATGAGTTTTTCGTTAAGAACCTGAACAAAATCGTACTGTAAGTATCAGTACACGAGATATGTTTCATTTGTAGCTGTTAAAACGTTATGCATGTGCTGTTTATCCCAGGAAAGCATGCAGGTACAGGATGGATTCAGGATAAGTTGGAGCATGTCACTCTCCCTGACATCAGTGGCGGTATCGACCTCAGCATCTTAGGCAGCATAGACTACACATTAACAGGGTAGGATCACATTTCACATTTCTGAATATAGGGGTGTCTTTTTGGTTCCAAATTAGTTCACAAGTTGATATCCTAGGTTATATGAGTTATGATGATGTTAGATGAGCTCTTCACAATTGTACACAGTTTACTCTTCAAAAGGAACAGGCTGTGCAAGACTGAATTTTCTGAACTTGAGCCAGGGGTGTTCTGCTGTCCTCTTATATTGTCTGAAAACCATTAGCACAGTATGTGTATACTTGATTTATTTCATTAGACCTATTTACATTACGCAGATCTGTGTCCTCACTCCTATTTACACCTGTCTTTACTCTCCTCCTGTGCACTAGCATCACCATAACAAAGTGCGACTTACCAGAGCCATCTGTTGAGTTCTATCAGGACGTTACAGGATTCAAGACATCCATCTCAGGCTTCAGTGTTGCACTAACCGGCGGGTGGAGCACACACTTTGGCTTAATGTGAGTTTTCCCTAATCTCTGCCGTACATGTGAACTCCTTGATCACGAAGCCAGTAACTCCACAGCTGCTCAGTCAGGGTTTGTAGTGATATTTCTCAGGTTTTCCAATTTGGGCAAAAGACAAATCTTCAGGGCACCTGAGGTAATCTGATCTTCCTCTTTACCACAATATAAAAGTGTTCAAAAAGAGTGATTAGATGTTATTTTTTACATTTAAAAGTAAAAAGTTACACACTTCAGTTGAAAATGTTCAGAGAGAAATGTACCTAAAGATGTAATGAGGAAGTGATACAAGGTTCAAGTTCAAAAGTGCTGTTCTTAGTTAATCTGAGTTCAATTAGAAAAGGAAGTGTCTCTCTAAACCCAATGTCTCCAGTGCTGTACTGTTTTAACTCCTGTACTCTTGTGTGCAACATCATTGAGAAATCACCTGTTCACTTATGCCACATTATCGCTTTTTAAATGTAATTGACCTTTATTTCGGTCTTTAAGTTACAAAAAATGATAATAATTTTACTGTAAATTAACTGTATTAAAACCAGAACTTGTCATACTATCCTGGATGAAATGGTGTCAGATAGATTAGTTAGCCACTGTTAGCAATGTAGACATTGAAGATTACGTGATCGAGGGCGTAACCACGCATTCTTTGGGGGGGTCTTGTCCCCCAGTACTGAGAAACTACCAATCTGCCCCCCTCCCCCCATATTCAGTAGAAAATATGTTAAATATGTCCACCTTTTATGAACCCTGCCAACAGATCTGTTTCTTGGTATTTCATATTTATTTTCAATTTATTTTTGTTAGTTAAGGAAAACATAAGTGTGTGACCCCCCTCCCAGTTCTACATTTGGTTGCTCCCATGCTTGCGCACACAACTCGCGGTTGTTTGATTGACACCGTTAGCATGTTGTTGTTGCTATCAGTGTTCACTAATGAAGCTCAGAATCAGATCAATAAGTCGTTCTGTGCTGTGATGGTAATCTGACGGGTTTTTAACATTTAACGTTAGGTTAGTAGATAAGACAGTAGGTAACGTTTCAGGTAACTGTTACTACTGTACAGTGTACTCTGTTCTTTATACACTTACTATATAGCCAGCTAAACAGCATGATTGCATTAAAGTAAATAAAACTAGTAATACAAGCAGAATATTCAGTGTATCAAATTAAAATGATCATCAAGGTCATCAGTCATTGATCTTCAGGTAAAATAATGATATGTGGTCACAGGCAGCACAGAGAGACAGGGAGGGAGAGGCATGAAAGCAGAGGTCAGACAGGGACATGCTCTGGAGATACAGATGATCAGGTGAGAAAGTGGACCTTGAACTATAATGCAGTTTAGTACATTAGCACATAGACAGTAAGTGTAAGAAACTAGCTAAATAGGTAGCTTAGTAAGGCACTACAGGTGAATGCATCTTGTGTGTGACGGATTGTGGTTGCATGGAGAGCAATACTCCCATCGTAATTAAATTAAAGGTGGGGTAGGCAGTATTGTTATGGCGTCACTGGCCAACAAATCCATATTAACCGTGCAGCATATTGTAATTCAAGTGGTCTGAGAGCAGACCTCTACTCTACTCTACTTGGCTCTGTTTTCAGGCTTCAGAAAATCTAGCCAGTGACGGGAGACTTTGGCCAATCACAGGTTATTTCAGAGAGACGGTGTGTTTGTATTGGCTGTTCTCCAAATGCAGACGTGCGTACAAGTCCCTTCAGATGGTGAAAGCCTGATTTAATGGTGGAAAATCCTGCCGAAAATCCCGCAACTTGCGATACATTTCCAATACCTCCTTTGCCTGCAGCAACACGTCCTTCCACACTGAGCTTCAGGGTCATAAGCTCAAGTTGTTTGTGGGTTTGTGGGACTGTGGCAAAGTGATACGAAGCAGTAGAGAGAGAGGAGGAAGGTTTTTCTTAGGTTGCACAGATTTTGCCTACCCCAGCTTTAAGACGCCATGGACAAGTTTGGAAGAAGTTGCTTGTTTTAGCTTTTAAAACAGTAAACAGTAAGCAACTGAGTAAAACAAAATGAAGAGGAGGGGCAGCCACTGTCTCAGAGAAATCAGACTATTCCTTTAAATGTGAATTCAAATGATCAATGTAGTCCTCAAAACTATGTCGTAAATGTGCGAATTTTCATATATAGAAATGCACTTTTAAAAAAATGTGGACCGCCCCAATGATATAGTCGTCTCAGTCATGGATATACCATGGTTACGCCCTTGTATGTGATCAATATACATGCATCTTAAAAACTATTTGGTGGACTGGCACAACATTTGTTGTGCACATTTACACACCACAAGGAAGAAACTAGTGATTCTGGTGACTTCCTGTTCTTTCCCCTAATACCCTCAGCATATAACTAAACTGTCATCTACTCAGTAAATTGAATGTGAAAGTAACAGCTAACTGGGGATTTTACTAGGCCTAAGCAGAGGTCTGCAGCCTGCGCGCCACTGAGTTGTTTTAACATGCAGTTTAAGTGACAAGGTTTCTGTCTATGAACTACAAAGCTATGCCTTTTCTTTAATTGGCACTTTAAACTTTTTTCTAATTCCAGATTTGTAATTTGGTCACTAATGCTTGAATTGTTAACAAGTGTGTGTGCCAGCAATGATACATTACTGTTTAAATGTACAGTAAACAAGGAAGCAACGAAAGAAAACAAACAAAGAAGAAAAAACAGAATATATATCTTTCATCTATTAAGACAGATTTGCAATCAGGTGTTATTTATAATACGTATATAATATGTATAATAAGTTATAACTTGGACAAGTTACTGAGGTTAGTCTGCTGATTGTATGTGCATGTTAGGTACATATACACACACGTGGCAGAGGGTTGCTGTGGCTTTGGTGTGGACGTTGCATGAGTAAATGTTCACCAACACCGACGTGCGCTGACTTTGTTCGTGCTGTGCGTTTTCAGACATGATGGGGGATCATTTGACATGGCTGTATTCAGAGTGGATGTGACTTCTGTAGTGAAGCTGGCGAATGATCCTGACGGGCACCTGTCTGTCACCAGTGTCAGCTGTAATGCTCAAGTTGGAGATGTGGACGTACAGTTCCATGGTGGAGCCAGGTACAGTAGAACAGAGGGAGAGGGAGATAAAAGGGGTTGATACTGGTGTCAAGATATAAGCCCTGCATTTTCATTTGTCAATAGTTGGATGTTCCAGCCTTTTGTGCATTATTTCAAGGGGCATATCAGCGGGGAAATACAGAGCAGAGTGAGTGTTTCTTTATATCTATGTCATATATATCAGTGGAGGATTTCTCATCAGATAATGCTCAGGTGAAACCTACACTAAAGATTTCCAGTGGTGAACATTGTAAGACATTTGTCTTGTTGTTGTCTGTGTAGATCTGCCCTAATGTGGAGGAATCCATTGTAAACTTGGAGCACTACCTGCAGGCCATGAAAGGTATTGCAGCAGGATACATCTTCGTAAAGACCCTAATAACTAAACAAATGTACCCGATTTAAATGTGTTAATAGATAATTCACTCTACAAATGATTTCTATTCTGATCAGTTTCCTTTGATGTGGATCAAGACCTTACTCTTGACCTCCCTCTCACCGGCCTACCTGTTATTGATGCTTCAAGTCTGAATCTGGGTCTCAAGGTAAGGATACATAAATAGAAGTAGTTTCATGTAATCTATTTTTATACTGTGGAAGCCCCCTCACATTTGGCCACATCATTTCAGGCAGTTCTTTCCCTTCTTTAGAAAAAACAATTATATAAACCCACACCTAGGTAATATGTCCTACATGCTCTGGCAACCATATTTCATAATGAGGGCCAAATCACGTGAAAAGAAATAATTGCAACAAAAACGTGATGAATAGCTGTAATTCATTATCATCTCATCTTTATTTAAAGGGAGAATTCTACAGTATCAAAACTCACGCAGAACCTCCCTTTGAGTCCCAGCCTTTCACCGTACCTGAGCAGCAAGGCTACATGTTGTCAGTGGGCCTGTCTGAGTTCACGCTGAACTCTGCCTCATATGGATACTACTCAGCTGGACGGCTTCAGGCCCTCATCAACGATAGCATGGTAAGTGCATCTGAAAAGATGCATAGATGGATGGAGAGGCAAAAAGCAATTTAAGTTTGGTTTAAGGTCTCGAACAGCCCATCCACTTATTCACTCCTTTTGGTTAAGCATTGATCACTTTCTTCCCTAAACAAGAAATGTTGTTTCATCATCTCAGATACCTCCAGGCTCTTTCATGCACCTAAATACCAGCTCAATGGGACCTTTCATTCCTCAGGTAAGTGTATCTGTATCAGGGTTATATTTGGCAACACGGTAGAGTTTTATTGCCTCACTGTATGAACGGCTTTGTGTCAGCATGCACCTAGTGTTACAGATCTGCCATCCATACTTGAATACGAACAAGAAAACAGCCCTGAAAAGGAGCTCTTTCCTAAAAATGCTTGGTAGGAACATGATAGCACTGGGGTTCACGCAAGTTTTAAACATCATTAATGTTAAATATTATCTTGGTCGGGCTCACTCCAGACCACAGAAAATGAAGGTCTATGAAGGTCAAAACTTTAGACAGTCCCTTCAGTTTTCTTTACCTCATGTTCTCTTGGGTTCCTTTTGGGAATGTTTTTCAAGGGCACTGAAAAACCCAGAGCGAAAGAAGGAAAAGGAAAATAATTCACAATCCTGCTGTGAAGCCACAGCTTGTGATTCACACATTATATAGTCATCAAGCACATAAAACAGGGGACACAAGCCAGTGGTAAATTAGTGGGAATTAATAGTTCTTTTATAGGTAGACGTGACTTTACATTTGATTGGCTGTTTGCTTAAATCTGCATTACATTATATTTATGATATCAACATCAAATTAAATGACTCTATGTATATTGAAAAAAGCAGTTGTAATGCCAAAGCCACAAGAACACCCAACTCTATTAAAACAGCATTTATATTTCCAATTCAAAAAGGAGTACTCCTTCTGAAATGTATTTCTTCATACCTCTATCATAAATATATTTAAAACATATTCACATACAATACATGCCATGCACAACAAAATCAACCTGTATCATACAATAGATGCAGTAGAGCAACAATAGAGCGACGCGAACTAGTTCAGGCAGTCAACTCAAGCTGCATTGCTACACATGTGACATACCTCACTCTCCCAACCATCTACCAAACACACCCTCCCAATTTGGCGGTCTATTTAAACTGCAAACATTTCCCATCTCTCCCTCTGCCTGTCAACACCACTGCTACCCTGCATAAGTATTGCCGCTTGTTCTTTCAGCCCCACCACCACCCCAGCATCCACCTGCGGGCTCCGGCTGGGAGTTTAAGATATTCGCTCATCACTCCCCAATATCTCATGTAAACATATCTGCTGGGAGTGATGAGGTCGGAGCCTAGACGCCAAACTCTATGTTCTGCTGCTATAATAAACATTTCAACGTGAGTTGTCTGACTGAACTATATTATGTAATAATCATATATAATATTAAATACACTCAGTGGTCAAGAATCTACTACAATAAGTCTTTAAACACTTTAAATCTGTCATTCAAAATCAACAGCAGTGTCCTTAAAACAATCAGACTGACAAAAGGCACCTCACAGGGCAACCATGAGCAAGTGATGTCAACACATATAATCACAATATCATGTTATGGCATGGGGATAAAAACAAATTAAAACATTTTATACAAATGTGGCAGCTGTTTTAGATTTTTAACTTTTATTTTCATAAACCGATGCAGACAGCAGCGATGGACAACCATGGATATCATCTCATTTTCTAACTTATTTCTCACTAATTTTGACACTACAAAGGTTTACAACATTAGTGCAGGTTCCTCTTCACATTCTACATCACAATTGTATCTATCCCTCTTCATCTTGACCTAAGTTACTGATTACTTGTTCTTGTTTAACTGACGTCTTAATTTCATATTTGTCTACTTAACAATCTATTATGAAAAGAACACTAAGTTCTAGAAAAATGAACTTGACAAAAGACACGAGTCCAGAACCTTCTGCATTGTCTGTTGCTTGTCTTGTTTCTCCCTCTGCTTGAATTTCTTGTCTAACTCTAGTTTCCACTTCCTGATTTAATTGTTTTATTAATTGATTCAGCAGTTTCTCTATGATTATAATTGCGCTCTTCTCTTCTCCTGAACTGCTCCGCAGTATAATTTTCACATCTTGATTCACCAACGTCTCAGAAAAAGAAAATAGTTTTTTAACCATTTATTAACGTTTAGCAGTAATATGTTAGAGGCTATTGAAATAATTAGAAAATGTAGTACCTCTGGAAAAAAGACTGCAAGCAAAATGCAGTACTGTTGCCGCTACTATGAGGAAAACTGCAACTTCGACTGGTGAAAAGACATTTTTCTTCAGAGCTGCACCGCTGCTTTTTTTTTAAAGTCTGAGAGGAAACATGAAGTGTGAACTGAACCATATGATTTGTGACTGAGGAAAAGTATATGACAGTGTATAAGTGACCAGTAGCGGTATATATTAAGTGCAACTACCACACCCCAATCCACAATTAAAAATAACTTTTAAAAAATCTCTGCATTATCTGCAAACAAAAGTTGTAATAATCCACTTTGACATACATAATATCTTAAGCTCAGATCCCTGACACCACTGCTGCTAGGCCCATTTAAATACACCCTCCCTTTTCTTTCTAACACCAATGTTGTTTTACGAACAGCAAACAGATTATAAAGAGACATTAATGCTGCCTTTGACACAGTAAATCACAAAATTCTAATTGAACATCCTGAAGTGTTACAGAAACATATATATATATATATATATATATATATATATATATATGTATATGCTCCCAATGAGGTGCATAATGGGGAATCAAAACATCTTTCACCAGCTTTGATTTTGATATTTAAACCCAGAAAGTTCATTAATGTTTCTGTCACCTTAGAAATAGCTCTATCTATATTTATCAGCCCATGACCTTGAGAGATTTGATTATTCTTCTCCTCTCTGTGGCAGTTCTCTATTCTCCTCTCCTAGTACAGACCTTCAACAGATAATCGAAACAGTAGCCACTAAAACAAGGAAGAGACCACATTACTCCTGTTTGTGCCTCTCAATATGTGCTTCCTATTAAATGCAGAATTGGTGTTAAGATTGAAATGATAACTTTAAAAGTTTAAATGGTTTGTCCCATAATTTATATTTAACCTAATTTAACTTTTAACACCCTACTCAGATTAGGACACTTACATAAGAGCAAATAATAGCCGTAATACTAATAATAATCAGAATGTATGTGGTAAATATTATTAAAACTATTTATAAAAATGGTCATATTTAATCAATAAATTGATAACTGATGAATCGTTGGACCAGTGTCACATAGCTCTCTGGTGAACCAACATTTTTCTCACCTTGATCAAACAAATAAACATGCAATATTAATATCTATATGATAAATAAGCATATAATAACAAATAATCAAGGTTTAGTTGACATCTTACCTTATAGGTTGGCCTTTGAAATTTGGAGGTGAATTCTTTGACCAGTCACTCTCTGACATGGTCTCAGAGGAGCTATAGTTACTTTAAAACAAGCAAACAAATAAATATATAATATGGTGATGAATCATTTGACCAATCAGCCTCTGAAATGTCAAGTCAAATCAATCAAGTTCAATCAAGTCAATTGTAGTGAGACCATTATGCTGATGTCTGCCGTCATATAGAAGTGTAGGAAAAGTGTTGTACCTGTATTTCAAGTCATGTGCACTCATTATCTATCATGTTTCTAATCTTCATATTTTCGAATTAATCATGGAAATATATTACCAGATATTTAGTCTTGTTTATCACCGTGCATTTATCCATTAGCACAGATATAAATCAGTATACTGGTACTTTTGTTGAAGCTACCATAGAAAAGAATAACTTTAACAACCTCAACTTCAATCTCAAACAACAAGAGTTTCAACCGTTTTCTCCTGATGTGTTGTTGATTTCTAAATAGAGTTCAATGGATAAGCATGAGGGATAATGTTACTTCTAATATCTTTTTTTTTTTCAGCCGTACCTCTCTTTATTCACTTAAAAAAAATCTTTGAGTTTATCTCCTCATTTTCCGCGGAGAATATAGACTTTTAAAACATACCTCTGACCAGAGCTACCATTGATGCTGAAGTAGCCAGAATCCACTTCAGTGTAAGCAGGAGGATACGTGGGAGTATTCCACACCCTGTAGAGTGAATGGTTTGCATATTACTGGAAGCAGCAACTTCAGATTGCATTATGTAATCCAGTAACAGTTGTGATACTTTGTATAGCCTGACCTTGGTTGAAAGTCCCTTCTGTTTCTTGGCAATGAATATTCCATCTTGTCTTTTCACTGTTGACACCCATGAAAAGAGAGAAAAGACAGACACATTACATTGCAGACAAATTACATATTACATTAATTAAACTAGTAATTAAAACTAGTATATACAGTATGTCGCCTATATTTGAACATCTTTGTGGGCTTGTATTTGTTATATTTCTGAACGGACGATGTTTGGGCACGAGAAGTGAGCTTTGCTTGGAAAAGGTTGGTGATGACTGGGTTGTACAAACACAACTTCAGTATAGTGCAGTATGATGGCCCAGGCCGAGTGGAGTAAAACATTTTAATAATAATAATTATAAAATTCTTAACATATAGCTGTAGTTTGGCCTGTCCTTTGTTGATTTTCTGTAATACACAAATAGTGGTGTGCACGTTTCCTGTACTCATCAGTTAAAGTGAATCTAGCAAAGTGAACCACATGGCACTCACTTTGTTTTTGTTGAACAAGGCTACTGTGCTGAAGTGGAAACTTGCCTTTTTTCTTGCTTGTCTTCCTGGTGTAGACGCTGTCCTTCTGTTGAGCTGCTCAGGTTTTTGTTGTCACCCCTGCCACACCTTAAGCTGTGTTTTCTGTGCCCCCAACACACATGACTATAAATTTAGAAAGTATGCAGCTCCATGCAAAAAAATAAAACCCCTCCAACACACACACACATGTGCACACCAAGTACCGTCCAGTTAATTCAATAGGGTGGCAGGGCAGCAGGGCAAAAATGAGCTATGGGCCCCTGTTGTTGTCTGTGCAACTGTCCAAAACCCAAAGATATTCAATTTACAATAAAATAAAACAGAAAAAGTCAAATCCTCACATTTGAAGAGCAGAAACCAGTTAATATATGGCATTTTTGCCTGGTAAATTAATCAAACGATGAATAGATTATGAAAAGTGTTGCCGATGAACTTTCTGTCACTCACCAGGTTATTTATACTCAGCTATGTACTGTAGTAAACAACGCTGATACACAGGTAACATTATAGTTTCATAGACATTTAAAATATAGCATAGCAGTATGTATCTATTTTTAACCTCCTGCTATGGAAACCTAAAGTAAGTCCAATGGTCGTCCTGATTCCAACACAGACAGGAAAGCATGAGGTTGTAATTTTTAATTATTGCACAAACAGTAACAGCTTTCTGAGGCACGTCTATTTAGTTTAATATTTAGTAGGGTCTAACTTGTTTTCTTTATCCCCTCTCCCTTCCCAGTTTTCCTTCCCCGCTTCACTCTGTACTGTTCATGAAAACATGTACTTTAAGTTGTCAAAATATCATAGAATTAAATGTTTACCATCCACTTTTGGAATTTAAAATCCTTCTCCTCACCTTCAAAGCCCTTAATGGTCCGGCACCATCATATCTTAAAGAGCTCATAGTACCCTATTACCCCACTAGAGCACTGCGCTCCCAGAATGCAGGGTTCCTTGTGGTTCCTAGAGTCTCTAAAAGTAGAATGGGAGCCAGAGCCTTCAGCTATCAAGCTCCTCTCCTGTGGAACCAGATCCCAGTTTGTGTACGGGAGGCGGACAACCTCCTCACATTTAGGAGTAGGCTTAAGACTTTCCTCTTTGATCAAGCTTATAGTAGTTAGTTATGCTGATATAGGCCTAGACTGCCGGGAGACTTCCTATGATGCACTGAGCTCCTCTCTCCTCCTCTCCCTCTCCATCTGTACGCACTCTTATCCGGTAAATGCTTGTTACTAACTCGACTGCTTCCCTTTCCCGTAGTTGTGTGCTTTCTCTCTCTCTCTCTCTTTCTGTTGCTTTCTGCAGGTGTTTCTGCATCCAGAGCTGTAGAGTCTGGATATATGGTTGCAGGCCACCTGCTGCCCCCATGTTCCTGCTCAACAGCTGCTGCTTGGTCTTATTATTAGTATCACTATTATTATATTTATTTATAATTATATATTTATTTATTTATTATATTATTAGAAATGTTTTACTCCACTCGGCCTTTATATATTTATTTATTAATATTAACATCAATACCATTACCATTACTATTACTTTACATTTCTATGTGGAACTGTCCCGTGATGTCCTCTTTCCTCCTGCTCTCTCTCTCTCTCTCAACCCAACCGGTGATGACCGCCCACCCAGAGCCTGGTTCTGCCTGTTAAAAGGGACTTTTTCCTTGCCACTGTCACCTAGTTCTTGCTCATGGTGGGAATTGCTGGGTCTCTGTAAATATAAAGACTAAATCTAGAATCTGTTCTATATGAAAAAGTGCCCTGAGATAACTTTGTTATGATATGGCGCTATAAATAAAATTGAATTGAATTGAATTGAATTGAATTTTTTTCCTCTCTGCAGCTTCCCAAGATGTTTCCAGGTCTGCTGATGAATCTGCAGGTTTATGCCAGAGAGGTTCCACTGTTTTCCTTCCAGCCTGGTGCTGTTAAAGTGGGCCTCCAGGGTGCTGTTAAAGCTTTCGCCATCCAGCCAAATGGTACTCAGACCCCACTGTTCAAACTCAATGTTGTGAGTACTTTTGTTTTCTGGCCTATAGATATACCCCAGAATGAATACATGCAAGTGTTTGTGTCTTTTTCTTTCCTTTTTTTAATCTTTATGTAGCAATGCATCAAAGTATTGTATAGTGGATATTTAAATAGCTGCCCAGTATAGTGTTATATTTGTGCCTCAGTACTGAGTGAGCCATGGGACATTTTGAGCACAGCATTTTGCAAGCAAATAAATGATATTTTACAGACAAATTATTATCAAGGAAACATTTAATTTGAGCAAATACAACTCTAGACAAAATGAATACATGCAGCTGTTTGTGTCTGTGTTCTGGATAACGAGTCACTTCATTGTAATGGTTCATGTAATCATTCAGTCTGCAGTACATACATTTAAAGTAGTGCTAAAAGGATTAATCAAATTATTTAATCGACAGAAAATTAATGGACAACTATTTTGATTATTGATTAATAGTTTAAGTCTTTTATCAAGCAAAAACACAAAACATTCACTGGTTCCAACTTCTCAAATGTGAGATTTCTGACTTTTCATAAACAATTAATTGATTAACAGAAAAACAACTGACAGATGAATTGTAATAAAAATGACCACTGGTCGCAGCTGTAATTTAAACCTCTTTCTTTCAGGACTCAAAATTCAGCAGTAAAGCGTGGATTGATGATGGACGAGTGAAGGGCTCCATGACAATGAACAAGTGAGCATCACCATGTTTTAAAACACACAACTGAGCAACTGAGTTCACAAACTCAAACTCAAAGCAATGATACTGCTTTTTCTCTAACAGCCTTACACTGACGCTGGTGGCGAGTGAAGTGGGCACCTTTAAGGTACATGATATGTAACAAAAACTGCATCATGTTAGGCACAGTCAGTGTGTGCACAAACTGAAGAGGATCAAACAGTGACTAAAGAATCACATTTCTCTTTGCAGACTGATGCTATGGAAAAGCTTGCGAGGATGGGAACGATGGTAGGCTTGGCAAAACTGAACGGTGAGTCTTAGTTACATCTTTTCGTGTTCAGTTCTCGCTTCATGACTGTTTTCTACTTCAGTCATCAACCAGCACTCTATTAAAACTCATCTTTTATTTAACGCTCTGAGAGGCGAAAGATTAGTAACTTATGTAGTAATTTACACTCCATTCCAATCATCACTATTGCTCCGGAAATATAGTCTAGCAGGAGAAATGATTGCCCTAAAATTTGTTATTTGCCTGTTTTTCAGCAATAAAGAGTGAATGTACCATGTCAGTGACATTTCCATATGATTCCTGGTGTCAAAAGTATTTTAAAAAGTGGGTACATTTGTCTTTGTATGTTGTGTGGTTCAGGAGTTATGAAAATCTGCCTTTTGCGCCACTTGCGTGGACATCAATTTAAGATGGCTGCCAAACGAACCCCATGGGCCATTAGCTGACCTTGGCAACATGAGAAATTCTTAACTAGACACCATTAAGGTCCTAAAAAATAAAGTACAAAGTGATGAAGATAACAAATAGGTTCAGTGCTTACATTGAACCTATTTGTTGTCTTCATCACAGTAAACTAGAGCAACACAGAAGGATACCAAGCATTTTTCCTTCAGAATATGCCCATACAACACTGTAGAGATTCAACATACTGTGGGGTAGCTAGATGAAAATAATGTATAATGTGTACTGTACATTGTCTTTGTCTTGACGTGTACTTTTCTGTTTCAGGGAAACTGGCCAAAGGTGTTGTTTTACCCATGATGCGACAAGCACAGCTGGTCAACACAGTTCTGGAGGTGGAAGAGGTCAGTGTTAGTAAAAGAACACTTGAGTTCATGTTTGCCTTTTGGAGGAAATTTTAATTAAGAGAAGAAGTTGTTGTCGGGCTGACCATTGTCTTTATTCCTAACAGGGATTCATAGCCATCTCTTCAGACGTTCAGGTGTTACCAGACAGAGACTTCAACTAACAGACAAACTGGCCTGTTTAACTCTGGTGCATCAAACGTGGGTGCTCTTCATCTCAGTACTGGACTGTAAATGTTTAATGGGCCTTGCTACACAGTACATAATCAACATTTCTGTACTCATAATTTACTATTTCAATTTTCAAATCAAGCCTGCAGCTAAACATAAGAAATGCTTATAAAGTGGAGGTGTACAGCCACAAATCTGATCTTTTTTCATACAATAATGTATAAAATTTAAATATTATTTTAAATGCATTCAGACTGTGTCATTAATATAAAAATGTGACCTAGCTGATTGAAGGGGTTAAAAATATTAAGTGTCATCAGAACTTTTGTTTTTACATTTTACATACTTATTTCCACTAATAGAGAAAATAGACGTAGAGTAGATTTTAAAGTCTCTGTGTGTGATTTTCATGCGATTATTTTATCTTTCAAATTCTTCTCATGTAGGTTTTGTTTGTATGAAAAAGGAGATCATTCTGGTTTGTTGCACCATTCTGAGTGCCACTGTGCCAGTGTTTATACTACCACCAGAGGGCACCAAATTTTAAAATATATACATACAAAATCTCTAGAAATGTGCAAAATGATGGAAGGGGTTAGGATTATACTACACAAGTACCTGTGGGAACCTAAAGACAATTGAACTTTTATTAACACCATCTGTGACCTCCAGAAATATGAATATCTTGATTAATCTGCATTTTTCACTTAAACAATTTAGTGGTATTGTTAAGTCAATGAAATATACATTTGTTTCTGATACATTTCTCAAATATGTATGTATTTTCTATACAGTAAATGAGAGACCTGGTAGAGTCATCATCAACTGTCAGGAGCCAAAAACACAGAATGAAACATCTGATGCTACACTAAATAAATGCTTCATGCAATATTACCAGATGAACTTAACGTGCCTCTCTTCGTACACTGGACAGGTTGAGGGTCCACGTTTTTTTTTGGGTTTGGGAGAAGAGTTTACGTGAAAGTTGAGACATTCATACACTTTACCACCATATTCACGAAACAATGACATCTCTTTATTTTTGAAACATTTCAGAGTGCAATCTTTAGATTTTGTTACATGTTCACATTCTTGGAATGTAACACCACCAAAATATAAATATAAGCCTATTTACCACTGCCACTGCTCTTAAATGTTCCCCCATAGAAACAAAATATCACACTTCATTCATGAGAGGAGACACTGTGGACAATGACTGGCTGATCGTCGGTCAGTTAGGCAGCAGACCAGGCTTCAAACAGAATGATCCTGAGCTGGATAATGCATGATGAGATGGAACAGCAGTTAGTCAATTATGAACACGGTTTTAAAAAGAAGCTCAACTGAACTGCTATTGATACAAAGAGATCTACTGAACTAACTGAAACCATGACAGTCGAGCAACATACTGACTGTGGAGCATCGTGGAAGACTTGATGCTGAGCTCCGTTAAGGGACAGTGTAACACTACTAACCCCTTTAATGTAAACGTTAATTTGTAGAACTGTCAAAGTTTCTAGTGAGAAGAAGAGAAGAAAAGGGACGGACGAATATGAATTACGTGATTATGTTGCCTTCATCTTAATGTGGTCTTTTTGAAAAAAGCAAACAGGGAAACTGAACAAAGGTCAGCTATGTAGCACCTGAGAGTCTGCTATGACATAAGAAAGGGAAATGTAGTATAAAAACACCACAAGATGACAGCTTTTATCATGTCTTACATGTCAATGTTCACTAATACAAATATACTATAAATATCACCATCTATAGACAGTATGAAGTACAGAGTGGTTTTGTTCATGACAATAAATAAAGTTTGAAAGTGTTTTGGGGTATTGAGTGGTAGTTATTTCAATCTCCACATGTTTTGTTGGCAAACTCAAACAAAAGTGATCCTGAACGTAACCCTGTAGAGCTCCTCCTACAACACTGGTGAACGTTCACAACACACTCAACACTGTGGTGAACATGTTGCTCAGTGCCCATATACTCATTTTGCTCTGCAATTTTCAAAGGACGTCCTGCCACTTCAAGTGTATTTAAGTACACATGCTGAAAATAAGTTAGACATTCAAGTATGCACATTCTTATATTGGAACACTTAACCATACAGAACATCATCAGTATGAAAGAAAATACTAACAAAGAGAGACTTACAGAAATCAAGTCATTTGTACCCAGAACAAGACCAGAATGACCATAAGAGACCAGTCCACAATGCTGACATCTTTTGCAGACAAACCCACAAGGTACAAAGGTAAATTAAACAAAAACAGGCTTTGAGACTTTTGACAAATAACAAGCCTTAGCTGGTTTTCATCGTTGTACAAAACCTTATCAGCACCACCCTCTGCTCCTGTGCTGTGGACTGCTTTGGACCCCTGCATCTACAAATATTCTGGATTATACACACTCACTCAGAAAACTGGTAGACTTTCACCTGATGGCACAAGACTTTCAAAATCTAGCCGGCTGTGCAGACCAGACCTGTACGAGTACCATTTGTGTTACAACACCATGCAAGTACGCCCACAAACTGGCTTTTCTGTCTGGCCACTCAGCCTGCACTCAGCTCTGCACCGGTCTTTACTACAGAACAAACTGTTCAGACTGCAGCTCGCTGCGCATCCAGCCGTGAGAAAAGACATGGGTAACTTCCAATGTCAGTTACTTTTATACTTTGTTACAGCCTGTTTGTATTGCTGGGTTTTTGGTTTTGAGATATGTTGGTTAGTTCTGCTGTCCAAAGAAAAGGTCAGCCCATCCAGAAAAAAAGTTAGTAAAAAGTGACTTCATTTCAGCCGTTATCAGCACTCAACTTGTTTACGAGGATTTGGAAACAAAAAGAACATTAGAGAGAGATGAAAAGCGTAAGATTAAGGGGAGAAAACAAAAAAGAGGATGAGATGATGTGGAGGCACAGTGTGAATTTAAAAAAAAAAAAGAGCTTTAACATCAGAAGACTAAGTCCTATGAGCTTCAAGTGCAGTCCAATTCAACCCTGTTTATTTTTCAAACTGTCATCAGCTCAACACTCCCCATCACTGCCCACAGCGGCGAGTATCAAACTCGTCGGCGCAGACTGCCGAGGAGGGACGAACAGCGAGTTCTTGTGACAGACACAGACAAACATATGTAGGGCCAAAGCATGGGTCTGTGCTTGCAGATTAGGTGGAAGGAAATGTCTGAGAGGTCCATCGGGTCATGATGGTGGACTAAGCAGCGGGGGTAAGGCCGGGATCATTTGTCTGTAACAGCTGCTGCCATGGGAACGCGTATAGTACCACGAGCGGTCGCCGCCAACTCCTCAATTTCTGTGTTTAATCTTCTGATGACCCACTCCATTGCCTCCCGACCCTGAGACAGACAGGCAGAGGACGAGTGTTACAAAACATAATGTGTAGTGACAGGTGTACTGTTACAAAAAGAGATGTCGGGCCATATTGTCGTGATGAATTACTGGGAGGTTTTAAAAAGGCGGCTTCACCTTGCAAGCGTTGACAGAGATGGTATTGGCCATGAGACCCTCGAGGTAGCTGCTCAGACTGACACCTTTCACACTGATCAGAGCCTCCTGTGTCAGCACCGTCCTGAACACACAAGCGTACAAATAAAAAGGTTACAAGCAGCGCTGAAACAATCAACACAATGTTAAATCCAAATCCAATTTTTGCCAACAAAAATCAGTAATTTTAACAATGTTACCAGACAGACACATGTAGGACAGAACTAGAAATAATAATCATAATCATCAATACTGCGAGTGACATTTGACATTTACAAAAGAACATCTTTTTTACATTTAAAGAATTTAAAAAAAATATTTTTTAAAGTCATTTACTTTTCAGGATCCTGCGGGTGTGGTTTGTATGTCAGCTTCTCGTCCACAGAAACCAGGTTAGTGAAGGAGATCTGGATGGACAAAATAAAGTAAGCATTTGTCTTTTTCACATCAAATATTTACATTGGCTACAGGCATTCCAGTTAAATTTTGTTTATGTTTTTTTGAAAATTTGTTTATTGCTTTTTTAAGTGATAAACATACTGAAGACACAGCTACGGTTTATATATTATATATAACAATAATATACTAATATATATATTATATTTGGGTGACTTAATCAGTGGACTTCAGGGACATTCTTACAAAAAACAAATAAAATCTGCTTTACCAGAGTATAAATGTTACAAGAAACAATACTTAAGTCCACAGATATAATGATGCGTTAATCAACAGATTTTCTGAACCATAATAACTTCCTGTAATCAATAACATGAGCAGTAGTTTTCTGTCCTACAAAATACTGGCACTCACGCTACTGTACCCAAGAGAAAGTATCCCTGTAAAGCAAAAACGGTTCTTACTGAAAGTGTAAGTGTTAACAATGAGCCATGTCAGTGCTACTTACATTTGTAGATTTCAGCTCGAAGGTCTTCTCTTTGGGGTCTACCACTGAATGTTCCTGAACATAGGTGCATGTTCTTGTTACCCCAATGATCTGCAGGAAAAGGAAACAACTCAGGCTTGGTTAAAAAAATAAATAAAAAAAAAGATTAAAAAAACACAACTGTCTGTCTTGACTACAGCTCACTGCCTGCCTGCTCTCGTCCACTTTCCGGGCGAGGCACATTTAATGAACCTATTATCAATCAAAAAATGTAAGCATCCTCATCATCTAACTTACAGACTTGGCCATGGCGGGGAGCCCCCACTCCGTGCTGAGCAGTCTGGTGCTGTGTAACCGTCCCTCCGTGTCCACGCTTCTGTCCAGAACATCCACACCAAACACACTGGGATTCATGGGGTTGGGGTACTTCTGCATCGCTGCATTTGTCACCGTCTCCCATGGATGGCTGTTAAAAACAATATTAACAATAGAAACAGCAAGTTCCCAAAGACCATTTAACATTGTTGCAAGGGACAGCAGATGAAAACAGTTACATTATAATCATTGTGGTGACGTCGATACCTTCATTGTTTTTTGCATCTAGTTTTCTGAACCCACCAATAAAACAAAATGCACTGCTAAAATATGTGACAACATGTTGGAAATCAAGCAATGAGAAATCAGATTGATTGATTATTATTATTAAGCTCATTTTCACCACTGAGGAGGGGAAGCATAGTATGCTGGGCATCATGCAAACACCACTCAAAAATAATCATGACTGCGTTTCACTCATTATACACAGAACAGCAGTAACAATAACAATTTAGCCGGTTACATGGGAGGCACATCATTTGCTATTTTATTAGAAAATATTTCAAACGTGTGGTGCATCTGAAGCAGCATCAAAATGAGTGCAGAGCTACACAATCATCAGACCTCGTGTGATGCCATCTGATTAAGTGCAGTGATTCGTGAGGAAAGTGAACATGATTGGACCTGCCCAACCTTACAAAGTTACAAAATCATTTCTAAAAAAACATTCCAGTTCAAGTCTGATACTGTCAATGTTAAACACCGGTGCAGAATCCAAATGGGGGAATAACCAAAATATTCGGACTGACTGACAGGAGGAGGAGGACTATAACCATCACAGGTTTATCTAGAAACTTCTGGAAATGGACACAAATGTTCCGACCACTGTTACAAACTTAACGTTAGTGTCTGATGAGCTTCAATAAACGGGAAACAGACGGATCCTTGTACTTTCATCGCAGGATCTCCGGGCTGACCGTTATGTGACGTTAACTCACGGTAACTTGCTGATCGAGTCCCTTCGCCTCCGTTTTACGTGCGGCTGAAATGTTGCGACGACAGCTTTAAAATAAAAACTGACGTTACAGCATCCGATGGCCAAAGTTAGCATTGAGGCTAACCCGTGGGCTAACCTTTACGTTAGCTCTGCTAGCTAAAGCGGTTTCTTCCACGTGCACAAAGAAAGCCAAATGTAGGTATTTGTTGAGAAAACTTCAAACACAATGGCGGATGGAAGTCGCGTTTACTAAATGTGGAAACTAAACATAGATGACAAACGGTTAAGCGGCTTAGTGTGAAGTTACCCAACTTCTCTTCAACCTTAACGACAGAAGCTAAGGAGGCTAAGTTAGCAGCTGCGCCTCGGACAGTGTGGGCAACCCTCAGAAACCTCTTACACGAAGGGAACCTGTTACTTTACTATCGTGACTGTACAAGACATCATCGCGGACAGAAAACTACTCACTTAAAAATGTGCTCTGACGCCCAGATCTTCATTTTGTTAGGCTGGTGACCGACGTCAGGGCTCGGGAGGTGAAAACCTGTGCGGCTCAGCAGCTAGACTCCCTCTGGTGGCAGGAACAGGCTCTGCCCTCTGGTGGCAGGAACAGGCGCTGCCCTCTGGTGGCAGGAACAGGCGCTGCCCTCTGGTGGCAGGAACAGGCTCTGCGCTCTGGTGGCAGGAACAGGCGCTGCCCTCTGGTGGCAGGAACAGGCGCTCTGGTGGCAGGAACAGGCTCTGCGCTCTGGTGGCAGGAACAGGCGCTGCCCTCTGGTGGCAGGAACAGGCGCTCTGGTGGCAGGAACAGGCTCTGCCCTCTGGTGGCAGGAACAGGCGCTGCCCTCTGGTGGCAGGAACAGGCTCTGCGCTCTGGTGGCAGGAACAGGCGCTGCCCTCTGGTGGCAGGAACAGGCTCTGCGCTCTGGTGGCAGGAACAGGCGCTGCCCTCTGGTGGCAGGAACAGGCGCTGCCCTCTGGTGGCAGGAACAGGCTCTGCCCTCTGGTGGCAGGAACAGGCTCTGGGCAGCTTTGAGGTGGGCTGCCCTCTGGTGGCAGCAGGGAACAGAGCTGCCCTCTGGAGTGGCAAGGGAACAGAGAGCTGCCCTCTGGTGGCCAGGGAACCAGGCTCTCTGGAGGTGGCAGGAGCAAGCTGCCCTCTGGGCTGGCAGAACCAGGCTGCCCTCCTGGTGCCAGCAGGAACAAGGCTCTGGTGGCAGGAACAGGCGCTGCCCTCTGGTGGCAGGAACAGGCGCTGCCCTCTGGTGGCAGGAACAGGCGCTGCCCTCTGGTGGCAGGAACAGGCGCTGCCCTCTGGTGGCAGGAACAGGCTCTGCGCTCTGGTGGCAGGAACAGGCGCTGCCCTCTGGTGGCAGGAACAGGCTCTGCCCTCTGGTGGCAGGAACAGGCTCTACCCTCTGGTGGCAGGAACAGGCGCTGCCCTTTGGTGGCAGGAACAGGCGCTGCCCTCTGGTGGCAGGAACAGGCGCTCTGGTGGCAGGAACAGGCGCTGCCCTCTGGTGGCAGGAACAGGCGCTGCCCTCTGGTGGCAGGAACAGGCGCTCTGGTGGCAGGAACAGGCGCTGCCCTCTGGTGGCAGGAACAGGCTCTGCCCTCTGGTGGCAGGAACAGGCTCTGCGCTCTGGTGGCAGGAACAGGCGCTGCCCTCTGGTGGCAGGAACAGGCGCTCTGGTGGCAGGAACAGGCTCTGCGCTCTGGTGGCAGGAACAGGCGCTGCCCTCTGGTGGCAGGAACAGGCGCTCTGGTGGCAGGAACAGGCGCTGCCCTCTGGTGGCAGGAATTGGCAGGAACAGGCGCTGCCCTCTGGTGGCAGGAACAGGCGCTCTGGTGGCAGGAACAGGCGCTGTGCTCTGGTGGCAGGAACAGGCTCTGCGCTCTGGTGGCAGGAACAGGCGCTGCCCTCTGGTGGCAGGAACAGGCGCTGCCCTCTGGTGGCAGGAACAGGCGCTCTGGTGGCAGGAACAGGCGCTGCGCTCTGGTGGCAGGA